>JAQFYG010000565.1:0-28083 GCA_034694325.1 Entomobrya corticalis | reverse complement strand
CAAGTGACATAGTCAACAACCATAAACCACTCATATCTCACATTTACAAAATAGAGACTTCGATCACAGTCCGAACAAACTTAAAACATTAAATAGAACTTATGTAATCATTACTTGCAAAGAGAAGAAGTACAATATAATGAGTCATCTCATAAAAATAATTCAAAAGCACTGAGGCTTTAGCGATTTCTCTGAGATTTAATTCTTAGGTTAAAGTTCAGAATTAAAATTGGTACCTTACCATTTGTTATATAAAAGCAACACGGATTATTTTACGTTCATATCGTTAGTGAACTTGTATTTTTTAAAGCGTAATACAGATACACAGGACATATTATAAAGTCCAAATCAATATTTTAAAAGTAACTACGCAGAGTAAGGTATACAGTTGATTCTCCGTATAGTGGACATGCATATAGTAGTCAAGTAGCTATAGTGGACAGTTTTGGACTTGCCCCTGCGTGTCCACTATATCAAGAGTCAACTGTAGATGCCAAAAACGATAAAAATAAAGTAACCTCATTCTTTTGTCCAGGAGAACCGGTACGGTCAAAAGGAGGAAACAAACAACAACCCCAAAATTCTTTTACTTTTACGAAATATTTAAGCTTGTACATGGAAACGTTTTTCTTTCAATATTGAATTCAATTTCGCTTCAATAAATGCTTTTTATCTCTATCCATGATTGAATGAATCGAACACATCAAATTCTACGACTCAAGATAAAATAATATATGAACAAATATTATGTAGCTATATGTACTTGTACAAGCGAGTATGACCTACCCGTTCACACTACCTTGTGATGGAAACGGAAACCTTATTTAATTTTTTCATATGACTGAAAAACAGGATACTCATTTCAACAGACCAAAAAGTAAGGCGCTCTGTGAATGATAGCTACAACTTCAAGCTTTAATATTGTTGAAGTGTAGAGCGATAAATATTTTTCATGGTTTGAGGTGAATTTTTTGAACTAGACCCATGTGACACTCTATCGCTTTCTCCATCTACACGTAAAAGATGCAGCATAATATATATTTAATACCTAAAAACATAATGGTAAATGTGGGTCAAAGTAAGACGACACCGGGACCGTGCTTCTTGTTCACATAGAATAACTTCTACCTAGATATAATACATGATATATAGATGTTGAAAACTTTCATTTTGTAGATGACAGCTGGACAACAAGAATAAGGAAACGGATAGAAACAACATTTTCAGGAATGTTATTATTACATATGAGTTTACAAGCCTGCTGTTGAAAAGAGCGTTTGTGTAGATTCTACAAGAAAACCATCAGGAGTAACAGTGGATGAACAGGGCAGAAGACCACACATACGACTCTGGAATGTAAAGTAGGAAAATCAGATATAAATTGGGAAAGTACAAGGTGTGATACTCTGTTTACTCAAGATGTAAGGCTAAGGAAGGCCAGAATGTTTGGGAACCGAGGAAGGATTCATTCCTTGTTATTGAGTTTTGTGGTCTGTAAGTAAGTTCACCAGTCCTGCATTTAATATATTTCAACTTAAATCTATGAAATTTTGCAGTCTATGGAACGTTCTATTGTCTTTCTTGTCTTTCGGATTTTCCCATGTTTTAAAAACATTTTTACAAGATAAAACTGGAATTTGCATGTACTTAAAATGTAAACGAAATTTGGATTGTAATGCGGAAGCTTAAATAAGCTTTTAGAGGCAGAACCGGCTGATGCCTCACGTGCGCTTTTGCATATATCATCTTGGCTGCTTAGATTGAATTAGATTGGCCAACGGGAACAACTCAGGCATGTAAAATTGTGTCTGTGTTTAAACAAACCTTGTATGATTGAAGTGCTCACCGGCGATTTTACTCCCAGTTTTGAAGGTCTTACGAATATTCTTAGTATTATTGCAATTATGCACTTTACTATAACAAGTACATATATTTTTAAAACACTCTGGATACCTTTTATTACAAGTCCAAACAATTTGACTGACACTGTATTAGTCGCTGCTATAGGCTCATATTGCAATGGGGAGGAGCTCATTGAGGCTAGAATTCATGAACGCTCACGTTAACTTAATTGGCAAGTGTCAATGAACCAGTTACGATTAAAAAGACAATCCCCGAGTCTTGCACACCTTCTGTGGAAAATTTATCATTTTATAGATACTATTCATAGCCAGATACATTTATTTTGTTTACGGATCCAAACATATTTCCTAAAAGAAAAACTTTTATTTTTGATACGATTCCATTATGTGGTAAATGTGAGCGGTAGGCTGATTTATCGTCATAACGACAACAAGACAGTTTCCATCAACTTCAATAGAAGGATTACTTTACTCACGCTTCCATTCTGCCTGTGCGACTTCAGGATTGGCTGATAAAGCATGTATCATTGGATAAAAACAAAAGACTCTTTCAGAGTGATCTTCTTGCTCTTACTCTTTCCTAAGGAGAAAGTTTAAACATGTTCATCAGTACTCGAATAACAGGAGAACTCGCCTTATCTCCAAATACTTTTTTCGTTTAAAGGTGTAAGAAAAATCCGAGGAAAATTAGCGAGACAGCTGATGGAGGTAATTCCAAAAATGTCTTTTAGAGAACTCTGTTTCCACGTTAACTGCATCTTTTTTCCCTTCACGAGAGAAGTTGATGGGGAATTATTCTGGGAAAAGTAAAAGAGACGATTTCATCAGCGATACATCTTCTACCGACTGTGCTTTATAGTAAATCCAGTAGTGTGGCGTTAGCAGTGCAACGTTAGATTCTTTAGTTTATAATTTGGCATTATAGTTTTCTTTTAGAAATGAAAGCTTGTGTACGCCGAAGGAAGATCATGAAAACCACACAAAATAATGGTATACTTTACTCGGAGACACTAGCCCAAGTACCATTATCATCATTGCAGAATGCTAGAACTCTGCATTTTGTTATCTCCCACGAACAAATATCATCCCAAGTAGTTCTCATTTCACACTCTCTATCCATTCTTACTCAACAGCACGTACTTAATTCATATGTATACTTTTTTACACTAATCTTGCAGAGGCGTAGCAGTGGCAGTAGCTCATCATTGCGGCAAGTCATGCAGATCCATAACTACGGAGAGAAGACAAAGTCCTCTGCTTCTATCGTGAATACATGCGTCACCATCTTCATAAATATGACAATAATATAATGCTTGTAACATAGTCAAGTTTCCGCTGGTTTCAGGGAATATTATTTGTGTTCATATGTATATCACACACGTATCATATTACTTGACGGGCGAGGATGAATAACTTTCAAAGATACACACAAACACACTTGTACTTATCATTACACCACCGTTTCATATCATCGTCGTCTTGCCTGAAGGAGATTGCAAGAAAATTGAATGTATTTATTTATTTCGCCTTGATTGTCACCGAATCGGAAATGCTGTGTAAGTGGTAGCGGTAGTAGTGGCATCATTGCTAGATCCAAATCTTTGAACAACACTCGTATCATGAATGAAAATTTTCCCTTTTTGTCCTGACTCGGGCTTCCTTCTTCGTTGTATGCTTGTTATTATTGTATACATTGTCGCCGTCGTGGACGTAGCGTCGTTGTTTTCTCATTTCAATTGTATTAGCCTTGAGCAGCTCTCGTGCCAGTTCTAAAATGACTTCTGTCGGTTTTGCATAAACGCTTTGATTTCATTTCGAATTCATCGCATTTCCAACGCTGCCGTGATGAGGATGATGATGCCGCCTTTGTTTCTCTTTATATGAATAGTGGAATGTATACCCATAGCTTAAAGCTATATCAACTCCAACTGCTGAGTTTTTTATCGTCATCCTTCTCATTTAAAAAATAAATATCTTCCCATTTCGTTTTCATCTTTATGAACTTAAAATGGCATTTATTTTCGTTTCTTTCTGTCATAGCACGAATTGCTAAAAATGAAACAAAAACAGCTCTTTCAAAAGTAGCTGTAGTTTTTCTGCATTTTTATGTTATTCCTTTGTGTGAAACTACTACAAAGCTATACAGTTCTCATGCCAGTCCCACAAGACAGAATAGCAATAAATCGTAATAATGATGATTACCATTAAGTTTTATGAGTAGGGAGAAAGTTTGAAATCCATTTAAGTCCCATCATCATCAGTGTGACCTTTTAGTTTGTGTTGTTACATTGGTTGGAACTCCATGGGGTTGTACTGTCATCGCACAAGTAGCCCACCGGCCACAATAACATGTCATAATACAAACGAACTATAACATTAATGTAAATGGTAGCTATAATACTTAGTAATAATATAAAAGTTTTTTGTCCAAATAGCAAAACTCTCTTTTATTCATTGACTGACAGGATCGAGATTTTTTAGTTCCATGAGAAAACATTAATTTAGGTTCTGAGATAAATCCTCAGGCTGTTCGGCTTATATATGCCTAGTTATCAGTCCAGATTTCGTTTTCGCTTCCCTCACCAGCCACGCTTTCTTTTCAAATTTACTTAAACGCTGAGTTTTGAGAGAAAGTCACTTTTCTCTCGGTAAAGCAAAGAAAATAAATGGACCGCGTGTGTGGTGCTGGTTTCATGAATACCCAACACCTTCCAGAGTTGCCTAATGTGACGTATATCATCGTATAGTATGTAGTCACCGACAACAACGATGTGCACACAATCTGCACTGAATTGCAGGTTTTTATAGAGAAAACATAGTTTTTACTGCTTTTGATTATCCTTATTTTCGCTCCTGTATGCGTTGGGCTTTGGATGGGAGCTAAGAAGCGCACCCGACAAGAATTGTATCCAGCACAGTGTTATTATTTGTTGTTTCCTTGAATGAACCCATGGAACGGAACACTATTATTGCCGGCATTATTTTCTAATTCCTCGTCTTCCATACACTTACACTACTAGCACTTGGTGATCACCATTTCTTTTCCTGTTTAACTTGGCATGCAACATTGCAAGACGAACAGTGTTGAAACTGGGTAAGAAGTAGGAGCAAGAGCAACAAAGACTTTTATATTGAGCCAGAGAAAGAGAAGAGAAGAAATAGCACCTCCATGACCACGACTCTCAAGACATTAGAGTAAATTGCAGGAGCTACACCAACCAAAACGGAAGGAAGGAGTACGGTGAATATTCCAATATTTCATCTTCTTTATTATGTTCAGTAGAGGAAACTGGCAGCAAATGAGAAGTCATTACGGACATTATCCTTTGTAAAAATAGCATTGCTTCTGCTGATGGTGGTGTAGGTGGCCGTTTTTGATGGCAACAATGTAGTGTTCTACTTATGTATTTTGTCATACACCATGCTTTGCGTTTCTTTAAATTATTATTGTTATTAATTGGTTTATAATGTTGAAACTTTTGAACATTACTTATAAAATTTATTTTTAATGTGATGTTATGTACCCACTTGAATCTCTCTTAATTTTGGTAGGTTTGCTGGTTAATTGTAGTTTGTTGACTGCTTTGGTCTAATAATAAAGCACTTTAAATGTTTTATTTGAAACAAACAGATTTAATTCAATGAACTTGCTTCAATGTCATCTTTTTATTGTTTGTTAACAGCGTTATAATCTATAAAAAACAATGTCCTTATGTCCAGCAAGCAAAACAGATTTACTTTTAAAAGTCTTCATGGGTTTTTCTGTTGTTCACTTTGTTGGTGTAAAATAAAAGTTAAGTAAAAGTAAAGGTATGTGGGTGCATTCATCAGCTTTGTGAAAATTTGTTGAATCAAATTTTTGATTTCTTAAATGTCAGAATATTTAACATCCATTTTGTGGCCAAATGACGTTTTTAAACTTTGGAGGTGTTTTTGAAACTTTTTTGGCAAAATTGCACTTGTGCTGCTGGTTTTAGACTTATGGAGCCGAAACTTCATATTTGGCTTCTAAGTGACTTGTTTAGAGGGACTTTTGAAACTGTTTTTTTTTTAATTCGAATAAATAGCAAATTTATTAAAAACTTCCATTATCGCTCATTTTAAACATTGCTGATGAAATTGAAACCATGGCAAAATTTTATCTTTTGTCTATTAATTTGTTATTTATTCGAATTTCAAAAAAAAAACTTGACCACTGGTATCAAATCGCCAAAGACCTTTGACCGCTGGTATTAAAAAGGTATCAAACACACCTCCGAATGTTGAAATCATTATTTGGCTACAAAATTGATGCTAAACAATCTAGCATTTAAAAAATTTTAAAATTTGATTTAAAAAATTTTCATTTTCACAAAATTGACGAATGCGCCCATGTATATGCACCATCGCATTTTAAAAATTATATACTGACGGATCCTCTTTTAGCAAAAGAAGAAGGAAACCAGGAACACGTACAAGTCAGTGTAGGATGACAATGAAGGGGTTTTAACGGATTATGCTACAACTCATCGTTCCCTTCCTGAATGGAATACATTTACGTTATTTGGTAACCGGGAATTTTTTAGTGGAAAAGTAAACGAATAGAATTTTGAGTAGCTTTTCCTACACCTTTCCTTACACTCCTGCTTTTATCATCTCCTCTTTTTATTTCCGTCACTTCCCATACGTAGACAAACGGTGCTTTTATAGCTTTAGAAAAAAGAGGAAGAAGTGTGTTTCCCATGAGGAAGATCAAAGAAGGTTTGTCTTATTTCCACTATCTCAATCTCAAAATATAAACCTTAATGTGGAATAGCAATACCACTGATTTGATATATCTTTAAAAATCCAGAACTTCAAAGGATATCCTTAAATATACATAAGTACATAGTTTTGTATGTCGACAAGAAATGTGTTCAGATAACCGGCAATAAAAACAGGAGCAGCTGTTTACTGGTTCGGTGTGGATTGAGAAGTCATCGTTATCCTGTCTGCTGCTATGCTATATTTTAAACATGAAAGTGCTCATGGACCTTGAAATGACCAACCGGCCCATCCTTTCTCAAATTCTATGAAAAACTGAGAGAGACTACCTACTCTATTCTCGATTACAAATAACGATCTTTTCTATATAGTTCACTCACCGAAAACCACAGAAAATTTATATTTTGTCCGGTTTTGAACACAATTTCACTATTTGCCATCTTTTTCTTATTCCCTATCAAATTTTTTATATGAATGGCTGATGGTTATGGTAGGAGCCACTCAGTCCCAATCAGTTTATTAGATGAAATGTAGTTAACTGGACTCGACTGTGCGCTTGAAGTAGATAAATATATTTTCCAGAACAACACTACGTAATTTGAGTTTTTTTGGAAGAAAAAATGGATGTAATCTTTTGATCTTTTTCCTTTAAGAAAAAATCCATTTTAACATGAGTAACCCAATTTTAGCCAACAAACAAGTAACACATTTGGAGAAAACGTGTCAACAACTAACAAGCGAAATGTCATTTTTGGAATATGTGTAGAATACAGGTTTTTTATTTTCATGCTGAAAGAAGCAGTTTGATTCCATTTCCTCCAGACAAAGATGTGCATACCATTATGATGACGATGATCATCATCAACATTTTTAGCTGTTCTTGACGTCGCTTTGACTTTACTTCCATCACCCCAGTTTCTTAGTAATGAGGCTAGTAATCAATGACACGGAACTCTGTTGTCCTCGCCAAATTCCATCTAATGTCAGTGGAACAATCACATTTTCTTTCTTCTCGGATAGAATTTAATAGTCGGTTCTGTACTTGACATGAAAAAATATATAAATGCTTCCCATGCCACAGCAAAAAAATGTTTTATCCATGCATTAATAATAACATTTCAGACTAGATAAAGGTAGTCGGAGAATTTTTTTAGAAGCTGGGAATGTACATAGTAGCACACATAGCAGCTAATGTAGGTATTTATGTTTTTCCTCTTCCAAAAGAATTGCGAATTAAAGATAAGTCAGCACAAACTCTGCTTTGTATGCATTTCGTTGCAACGGCTGCCCGAACAAACTAACACACACACAAACTATACAATGTTACTTTTATTAGAAGTTTTAGTCTCATTTATGATGTCTATACTGGAGCGTTGTCCTGTTCACTCAACTTCCGCCGGTTTTTCAACTTCCCGTTCAGAACGTCAAACGAAGCTATGTTTAACAAAGAAACATCTATAGGTATGTATGCACAGTAGTATGTAATTCAGCAGGCTTATTACGTGCACATTGTAGATGATGCATGTATGCACATCTCATCAAGTATTTTTCATATAAATTTATACACTCGTGTGGCTTTTGAAGTTCCGACAAGATGACTCTACAGCTTGTTCAACAAGCACTAGGAGAAAGTTAAAAGAGAAAGAAGAAATAAGATTTGTAAAAGAAGTTGTTGTAGTATTTGGAGCAGCAGAACCACCAGTTATTTTCATTTTCATTATGAGCACACACACACACAAAGCTTTTCTTATATCAAACAATTCTTCAAGAAAAGAAAACGATTTCCATTCCCCTCCCTTTTCTCCTTCTCTCTTTCAAAAACTTGTTTCTTCTACTTCAAAAGTAGTTTCCACGAGACACTTGAAATTTGTCTGATTTTATTTAAATACATTTACTTAACAGTGTGTAAAAAGTGTAGATGTAACTTCCATTATCATTGCAATTACAGCATGAAAAACACTAATCTCGTAGATAAAAACTGTAAAGTAGTATAATGGTAGCTTGTAGTGTTCTCATCTCTCAATATTCTTATTTATTCCTTTAGAAAGCAACCAAGAACCTCTTTGTTCCACAAAAACAATTGAAGAGGATGATCTGCACCACTCGTATGTAATTAATATGGTACATGTGTAGAGCTAGTAGTAGTAGTCCAGCAAAAATAATAGTAGTGCTAAGTTCGACTTTAGTGGAAAGTAGAAGAGGCAGAAAGAGGAAGCTGAGTAAAAGATGAATGGATGTGATGAAGAAGGGAGAATACTAATCTTGAAATCCTTTATTCGCATAATTAAACACTAATTTCCATTCCCAGGAGTTGATATGTTGCTCTTTCTGACCTTATTTTTACTCTGTAAAAAGGAGAAGAAGCGATACGACACAGAGTAAGATGAGGAAGACGTAGAATATCAGAATATGTATTTATTAAATCTATGGCCTTTTCGCTTTTCTTCATCTGTCTATTTTGTTTTCGCGAGCTTGCTTAGCATTATTCCTTATTCGCTACAAAGAGAAATAACTGAAACGACGACATTTTTTCTTAAGAAGAGAGGACGTAGAGCTTATAGTTTTTCTTTTAAAAGAATAATTTATTTTTCATTATCGTGTTTGCCGATAGTAAAACACGCGGAGGTCACATTAGTCACATAGTCAGTGAGCACAGTATCGCATTACTTTTTCAGATTGTTTTCTCGCATTCCTTCTTCCGTCCATATTTTAACACACATATTTATAAATACACACGTACAGGCTTCTGTTGATTTCTAGAGAAGCTGATATTCTGACGGAGATGCTGGTGATAGCTGATAACAAGAGTGCACTGTTAGAGAGACTAACAACGATAGCTGATGCTGGTATACAATAAAAGAAAAGTTATTGCTTCTTCAAACAATATTAGTAATATCGTCATCCTCCGTTTTGTAACTTATATAACCTTTCTGTTCCTCTTTAAGGATGTTTTTGCTTCTTTTTTATGATAGCAACACAATTCTTTTCATGCCTCTCTTTTGCCTAATCAAAATAATCATCATAAGCGTTTACGAGGTCACAAACGTCATAAATGGCTGTTTTTTGTCGGAATATATAATAAAAATGAGTGAGGAGGAGAGGGATGTTTACAGATATATGCATTCGCTTCTATAGATACATCTGCGATGGTTTCATCTTGGAGATGATGATGAAGATGAAGAAATAGAAAAGTCTGCGACATCAATAACTATAGCAAGTGGATTTTTTATGCTAGTAATACAGTGACGTGCCACATCATCATCTCATGTTTCAGAACTTTTTCTTTCCGTTCATTCTCTCTTTCTGTCCTCTTTATTCAGAGAAATAAGTAGTTGGTGGAAAAACACCCTGTACTATATTACTCCATGAACAGAAAAGTAAAAAATCCATTATAACTATTCTCATCATCCGGCGCTTTATTTCGTATCCAGCTGCATGCAGCCATGCTCAACTGATCGTACTAACAACAAAAATTAATGCACACACTATTTCTGCCATGAGAACCAAGTCAGCCACACACAGACACATGCTTGCATGTAGCTAGGTACAAACAAATAGACAATTTTCCTTTCTCTCTCCGTCTCTCTCTTCTCGCACTCGAAGAGTTCCTCTTATTATTGCTTCAATCCTTGCTTCTCTACTGTGTCATGATGATGAGCCTGTTTCAATTCTGATCTTGCTGACATGGCATTCTTCTTCCATGGTACACCTACAATCTTCACTTTCACAAACGTTTCTATTCTGAATGCACACACCGCACATTACACACAAGACTTTCTTTCTCGCTTGCCATCTCCAAGTATTTTTATTTTATTTTTAGTTTTTATAGTTGTAAAAAAGTAGGATGCAGAAAAATGCCGGAAAATACTGAAGTGTATAGTCATCAGTGAGCAGTGCACTTTTTCTCATTGCCATGCCACAAGCCGGTATTTTTTATCAAAAATGTAGAGATATACGGATACTTTCACACAGTACGCATACCTATGCATCTTTTTTATACCTGTCCTATACTATATTGACCAACTTTTATCAGTGATGTTGATGGAAATGATCATTCAGCGGAAAAAACGCGTACGACAGGAAGTGAGTCAAAGCTTTATGTACCAGGTCTTTCAATGAAGCGAAAAAGTATGGGATAACAATCCAATAGTCCAATACAGATCCAATACGGGATAACAAAAGAAAATAGTAAAAGCTGTTAATGCACGGGGTAGTAACTTGAAAGTGAGTTAGTTGTGGATCGTTCCATAAAAGACTCCTTTATGTAATAAGAGGATATAAATGCTGATGATGAGACTAACTGATAAAAAACCGGTGTACTCTGCCTTCATATTGCACACAATAGTTCAATAGTCTATATCTTTGCTATAGTTTACACGGATTATGTATGTATGTCCACATGCACGTTACACATAGAGCGTCGATTTTGACTTGTGCTTCACAGTTTCACAAATAACGATTGTTTATAGGTTCTTAAGTATTAATTTCAAGTAAAAATTGTATGTCATATCGTTACTCGCCACCTCAACGATGTCGTTTAACACGAGAGGAACTCTATTTCAGAACTGACACTATTGACGAAGACAAGAGGGTTAATATCGTTGAGTTGAGACCTGAGACAAAAACTATGCATAGCACAGTCTCATGACACACGAGGGCCAGGGTGGACTGACAAATAGCAAGAACGCTATATTCTAGTACACATGTGCATGCTAAAGAAACGAGTGAGCATGAATAAATGAAAATGTCACAATTTCTATATGCTGCCCATCCTGTTACAGTTCGATGGTTGTTCTCAACACGTTTTGATGAAAATAATTGTATAAAAAACTCGGTACACTATGTGCATTTCAGTGGGAATAGTTGTGTTTTCGGTATTATGTATGATGAAGGTGGTAGTGGTCACCGTTGTCTGATGATGGTGTACGTTTCAGGTGGAAGTATTAAATATGCTGAAGTGAACTCAGTTTACCGATGCTTTTTTTCAGCTGTGGTTGGCAAAGAAGTGGGAGAAGCACTGATATAGAGTGGCAATAGTACCACCGAACGGGAGCACAAAAACAAAGTAGCCGCGCGCTTCACCTTTTCTTACTCAGCTACAACCACCAACGCCACTACCTCAACATCATCCTTACGTTTACATACATACTTTATAAAGTTGGATGTCAAAGAGAGAGAAAAAAGAAGGAGAAAAGACGGAAAAAGTAAATGCACGCGTTTTTATCATAGAAGCCTGCACATACGGAATCCTGCCGTTTGGTTTTAGAGAAAGACAAGCAAGTAGCTACTTTACTTTCCTAAGCTATACGTCAAACACTTTTGGTAGAAAATAATAGTTCTGGTCGTTGTAAAAATGGTACTGGGTAATAATTTTTTAAATGACACTATGGACAGAAACCGTTACTCGTTTGTTTTTCTGATGGTAAGCAAAAATTCACACAGGAGTCCAATTTTTGTGGGGAAAGAAGCCTCGAAATTTATTCAATTGTAAGACAAAGATGAGCAATAATAACATTAGTGGTGTCTGTGTGTGACTAAGAATGACTGTAAGACTAACTGAAATAGATTAC
This sequence comes from Entomobrya corticalis, assembly GCA_034694325.1. Lineage (NCBI taxonomy): Eukaryota > Metazoa > Arthropoda > Collembola > Entomobryomorpha > Entomobryidae > Entomobrya > Entomobrya corticalis. The sequence continues at coordinate 15,908 of JAQFYG010000565.1, read as the reverse complement.
AGAGGCTAGCATTGTGACTGAGTTCCAAGAGTTCACGGGAGAGGAAATATAGATCCTTCGTCAAACATCTCAATAAGTAAACAAGAGTGAGAGAATGGTAAGGTAAGTGCTTTAAAACGATTACTAACAAGATAATCTTCCTTTCTCCATATAGCTCTATCACCTTTCCAGTTTTACTCTGACATTTCCGTTTTAAAGTAGTGTAGACGAAGTAAGTAAAACTTGTCGTTTTCATAGAGGTCCACAAACAGTAGAAATACATGAGCTCCTTCAGCACTAAAAAACTAAATAAATTGTAAACATGATATACTTTTGTGAATTGAACTGATGACGATGAACACAGGGATTTCTGCTACAAGGAAACCTGTATAGGTTTATCACTATTTGTCACACTGGCACACCGAAACAAGAGAGACAAAAGAAAAATGAGGTTGGGACAGTAAAAAACTTTCTTATTTTCTTTAGTGGAGCATGTAAAGTAACAACGTTCTTAAGAAATGGACTGTGAAAATGGAAGAGCAGAAGTTGAGGTTTATCAGTTGAGAAAATAGACAGTGGATTGAGAAATCACTCAAAGACCATCCTCCTCTATCACATCCACGAGCAAAACAAACGGAAGATGAAGGTTCCTTTATTCACGTATGTTTGTAGATATATTTATCTTGTAGACTTAACCCCACTTTATACAGGTATGCATATATATCAGGAGGACTTTCTTTCTCCTTGTCATGGTCTTTGGAAGTGTTTCGCTTATACGTTGTTGTAAGTGAATTACATAACCCGTTGGTATACATACGTTTCGTGTCGTGTCATTTGCTTCAGTTTCTTTCTTTTTCTTGTGAGTCTTTCAACTGGACAGAAAAGTATTTTCTGGTTGTCAATGTAAGCCTATATCTACCTTTATGATCGCTTCGTCTCAGTATCACCGGTAACCTCAAAAGCAAGGACTTCTCCTGTCAGATTTACGGGGATGACTTTCGTTTTGTACAGGCACACGGCGTACAGAAACAATATGCTTTGTTCTGGTTTGTGTTGTGTACCTAGACTCCTACTTGTATATCCAAAAGTTAAAAGTAAATACATATGCATGAAACATGTGTGGAGTTAGTTTTGCTGCAGCTTAAATTTAAAGTAGAATGACATATCAGAAGACATTCACAGAATGGCAAAAATTTAAAATTTTGAAATGATTCATTTACTATATATCCTTATTATGCATCTTTTGAAGCAGGGTGAGGCTTTATTGTCCGTAAAAATATGAATCATATTAAAAATGTATGTTTGTATGCACAAGTACAACTTATATCTAGTTTCAAAATCTACACGATTAGAGAAATGAGTGAATGGACGATAAAAAAGTCGAGTATAAAACTTGGCTGTTTTTGGAGACATTCCCTGATGAAATAAAACAGGGTGAGACCGCCACCCTCAAGGCATTTTATTTGATTTTATTTTATTAAGTTTTATTTCGTACACATATGGAAAAGTCAAAGGACAAAGTGAGACAAGGATCGTCAAAAGCAACCACAAAATGGGTTCCGAAACTCATACAGTAAATCATATTACAGAAGCCGCTAGTTTCTCACCAACATTCTTTCAGTGGCAGTCAAGTTTGTTGGCAGTAGCCTAATATCTGTACGCGGCGATAAAATGATAAATGCATAAGTACGTACGTACACATAACGTGCAAAGTTTTTACTCGAGAAAAAGTTACTCAACAGAAGCACTGAACATTGCCGATAATTGTAGCTGACTGGGAACACAACAACACCACTGATGAGTTTCTCGACTACTATGACTTGTAAGAAAGGATGTTGATATTGATGACGATGATGTATGATGCATTGTCTCTGAGTAATCTGGTTAACTATCTTCGCTTTTTTACTTTCTCACTTTTTATCCATATTACCGGCATGTATGTACATAAAGTTAATGTATTTACTTTCTTCAAGACGCTAATGTTAATGATGAGGGGAAGTGAACTATTAACCTGAATTCACTTTTTCTCCTTTTTTCCAACCATCGCCGTCACCACACCGCGAAAAACAGCCACAACAACACTAGCACTGTGATTGCTCCGGGCTGCTCTTGGTTGAACAAGGGGAGAAACGTACTTTCATAAGTAGATTTTCTGTCAAACCTTTAAAAAGACAAGAAAAGCCCAAACCGGCGTTCAAAATCACTGCGACGAATGTGCAAGCCGTTCTCTCACTTGTTTCTGTCTCCAAAATGCAGTGAAGAAACTTTCAAAACTGCCTTTTTCTCCTTATATTATGTTTTCTTCATTTTCCTTACGGCTTTCACCTCGACTCTCTTGTATGACTCTGAAGAAACTCGAGCATGACGACAGACAGTCAAACCAAGTCAAATTCAACAGACCGCTACACGATGGAGTAAAGTTCCGTGGGAATTAGAGACAATGCTTTTTGAGCATATTTCTAAACAGAGTACACGTTTGTGTGTGTGGCTTGAAAAAACTTGAAACTAACCAGTGCTGACACTGTTATAGTCTCTGTACATCAGCAAGAGTCACAACTTGTTAGTGTTGGTTCAAAGTGAGAGGACGTTGAATATGGGTAATATGAGGTAACGTTGAATAAGGAGAAAATAAACGGGAAAATATGTGCAGTTGTTGTTCAAGTACAAAAAAGTGGGAACCAGAAAAAAGTAAAAGAGTACAACAAACAGATAGTAAGAGCAAGTGTCTGATGGAAGTAGTAGAAGTAAGCTAAAGGGTGACGTTGGAACAACAGAATTTTCCGCCATATAAAATAGACATGATGCGATCTGTTTTCTGAGGTGAAATCATAAAAAAAAGTATTTTAGTTCTTTGTGTTAGTAGTACTGTCGGTTAGTATGTGCTTTCTACTTTTCTTATTACCGTTCAGTTACTATCATCATTGTATGGACTACGCAATGAATTCCACACACAAACCACCACCGCTGTTAGAACAACTATTTCCTACTAAAGATACGTATTTACCCCTTTTCTTCCTCAACTTTGTGAACTCAATATGTGTGTGTGTAAGCTGGTGATACTTTTACCATTTAGGAATTTTCTATTCCAGAAATCACATGCTAGGTTGGCTGGTTGGTTGGCTTTAGATAGATAGCAGACACTCTCATTGTCGGATGTGCTCGAGTGGCATCGGCCTTGTATAGTGTGATTATTTAGGTAAAACAGTTTCTGAGGCATTTCTTACTTTTTCCTAGTTTTTTCAGTTTTTGAACAAAGAGAAGTCGGTATTTGTGTTTGGATGCCTTTCTTATGTCTATGTTTACGGATGTGAAACGCTTTGGTTTTTGAGTAGGGCAAACTTGAAGTAAACATATTTTTTTCCATTTCAAAATCTTTACTCAAAGTTAAGTTGGAAGTCGGTCATGACACTCAACTGAGATTTTTTGGTAGTTGTCAGGTTAGCGGTAAAACTTCATGAACAAGAAGATAAAAATATTGCTGATGATTGTTGATTTTTTCAGCGGTTAATGACAAAGTCGAAAGAAAATGGAAACTCTGAAAGTGGTAACGACTTCAAGCTTTGTGCAAGATGTGATTATGACATGTTTACGTAATAAACATCAGACAACTGCTGGTTTTTGAGCTCTCTGATTGTTACGACGTACAACGCTTTTTAACACATGAAAGTACATTATGTGTTTGAATTTTTGGGAAATTAAAAGATACGACTGCATCCGCCTACTTAGCATTTTCAATATATTCAAGCCTTCTTTCAACACGTGAGACCAAAACCTGCTTCTTCCTTTTTTCAGATAAACTTAATCTTTATCACCTGATCAGTAAGTTAGGTTTTGTTCAAGGAAGTGGCAGGCTGTTCAGCAAGCAAGGTGTGCACATGGTGATAACATTTTCAAGAGTGTTTCCATAATAAAATGTATCGTAAGTTTTTCCATAAAACGCGTCAACCAGTAATATAAACTACGTACATATATATTTGCTGCCATGTAAGCTGAGCCATAAATTTATTATCAGAAACATATATATACTTATATCCACATCGCACACCATATTATTATTACAGACATTTTCATCTATGTACTACAATTAATGGTAAAGGCGACATTACCGTTTCAATCCTTTTTTTACAAAAAAGTCTGAAAAAACATCCAAACCAGTGACAACTTCATGTGCTGTTGTATTTGTTTGCAGTGGCAGTAAATGTGTTGGTTGGTGCCTGGTGTAATAATAAAAGCACTAACACTACATTCGGAGGAAAAAGTTAGGGCAACAAACAGCAACAATTTCTTGTCAAGTTGGTTAAACAGGATTTCCCATGGAAGCCCTTCATGACACTCTTCTTTCTCGGATGTGTACACTACAGTTAAACAGGCCTCCCTCTTTCTCTTTTTCGTCGATTCCCAGCTTACGAAGAGAACAAGCGTAAGAACTGGTAAACATGCATATAAGATATATCCAATTGTGCACATGCAGACACCACGAAAAACTTTGAGAGAAAGTGTGAAGAGAACCATCTGTTATACTATTCTTTAACATTTTATTTTCAGTTTGAAACTCTAGAGATTAACAGCGCAAGAGTCTACGGCTGGTCTGGAAAACTATCTCTACTCATTACTGGAGCTCTCTCCGCTTTCTTTAATTTTTTGCACATATTTTCATTATCTTTTCAGCCAAACAATTAAAAAGAAAACTGTCTACAAGAGTAAATATTTGCGATGAACTATCTCTACATTTGCTCATGGTGATGTTCTTGTCACCAAAATGCAAGAAACTACTCGCAACCCACCGAAGTGTTTCAAAGTAAAATAATATCTAAGTATGTGACAGTACATAATTTCTAATTAGGATTGATAAAATCCTACTTCAAATATGGATGTCTTTGATCATAACACTTAGAAATATTTCTGATATTTATAATATACTTATGCAGGTAAGTATCGTAAGTAAGCTCAAGGGTTGGAGAAAAAAGCCAAGTTGGTAAGTAAATCAAATAGCGTTCTTTTACATTTTGCTATACAGCACTCCTTAACCCATTATGTTCGAGTTGCTCACTCACTCCTTAACAACAATGAGGTGTTATGCGTGTTATTCCAAAAACATGGTTTTTTCGAACTTGAACAGTGTCCTCTCGTTTTGATAAATATCCTTCCTTCCGAAAACCCCCTTAGCAAGGAATGGTTTGGTTATTGCTGGAGATTCTCAGATTTGAGAATTTGAGAAACATTATTCATTGAAAATAGCAGTAAACGTGCATTTGCATTGCACGACGATATCAAATATTACGCACACACGCATTCAGTTGACACAAAACCCCCATGACAAAGAGTACGTTTTATGTAAACAAGCCATGTCCCACAGTCCCACATCGGTTTACAGAGTACAGTAACTCTGTTTAAAGGGTCAAACAGTACATATTTGTAACCCATGCCATGTTTTTATTCCTTCACTCATTGGGATTTCCAGGTTGCCTTTTGATGCAATCCATAGGTTGATGTTAAAATAAAAGTTTTGCAGATATTCCTATTTTTTAGTTGGATAGCTAAATGATACTAGGTATACATACGTGGGCTGTTTCAAAAGTTTTGCAATTGTTTTCAGGTGTAGATCTCTATGATAACAAAACTAAAAAAGATCAAAACTTCTTGTATAGATACAGCACAGATGGGACTAATACTGGAACATAATAAATTTGATTTAGTCTAGTTTGTTTCGGAACTGTGCCAGTTTGATTCCAAAAAGTTTGTAAAATACACGAAAAAAATAACGTTGAAAAAAAGTGCACACATGTACCGAGTACTTATTTTTGCTTAACTTGTGCCCTGATTTGTTTCTTCGAAATTATGTCATTGATAATGAGTGACAACTGTCCAATGTTGAACCTGAGTACAAATTTTTACCGCAACAATGGCTACTTGGTGGTATACAGTGTTTGCAATAAGTTATCTGTAAACTGTTTGAGCGACAATATTTAGCACGCATTTACTGAGCCAACGTAGAGGTTATGTTAGAGATGTTATTTTGTAGAGGATGCCAGGGTCTTTAGCAATATTGTACGTAAATATGGTAAAGTTGGAAGAATCTATTATAAAGAAAATGGGTGCACGTAATAACAGTAGAATTTTTTCAAAAACTACGAAAATGCGCCTGTTGTGCTTTAATGGTTGCCAATCAGAGTTTACGTTATTTAGGTTTTATTTAATTTCAAGGTCTTTGGAACAACACTATCCTCTCTGTATGTGGATACTTTGCTTTCCAAAATATGAGGAGGTATTTCAGGGAGGGGAGAATTTTCACAAATGAATACGTCAAAAAACGTGACCTTGTATTCAAACCTCCATAACTTTGCATAGAAAGGATGTCACTTCTAGTTCTTCGGTTAAATAGGTGCCTGAATGTTAAGGCAATGAAGTTGGGAAGTTACTTTGGAAAATATTAAAAACTGCTTGAGATATGACTAAAGTTTCAACTTGCAAAACTTATGAAACAGCCCTCGTATATATGCCAATGGACATTGAAATATCAGGGACAAAGACCGGTTGAATATGCAAATGTTTACCTTTCCTCTTTTGTCCTGTCTCCAAATCCTATGTAACCATGCATAATACAATCCTAAGTCGAGTCTAAAGCATTGTGGACGCGACAGTGCTTGCTCAGATCACAGTTGTCATTGATGTAAATGCCTTACTCAGACAATAAGTATGCATCTCATCTTTTTACGTCGTTGTTTTCATCATCACATTGAGCAAAGACTAAAGAAAAGTTTTTCGTGGTGCTTATTTTTCGTCATAGATAGACGGACATTTATGTGTGCATTTTAGATGTATCCGATCCATTGAATATACGAATGCTTATGTGCATTGTAGCAGTTCAAGACGTTTATACTTTTATAGTAGTAGTATTATTTCTATCAAAATTACCCGGCAAGCATACATATAACAAGAATATTGGTTAGAACCCGGGCATACGAATATATATATAGATAGTAAATATCCATCTTACATTCTGTTACCCAAAAAACTCGAACAATCCAGGTTTATTACATCTCGTGCATACTGACACCGAAATGGGATATTATGCAAAAACCGTCCTCATCCATCCATGCTTTTTTATACCGCCTACTTCACGTCCATAAAACTTACGCTCTCCATTTATTCTATTCCGTTTCTGATTTTTATTTTACTTCACCAGAGTGGCATAGAAAACATTGGTCATGACTGGAATTCAAGATGGATGGAAGAGTTCAAGATTTTATATCAATTTTTCTCTTCTTTTCTCTTATTTCTCAAAGAACCGAAGCGTAAGTAGTAGAATAGAAGTAACAGTGGTAACTCCAAAGGAAGCACGTGTCCCCACGGAAAAATTTTCGTGCATCGGTGCAATGTGCTCACATAGGACGGGAAAAAGACATGAGTAGAGTGAAGAATAACATGAGATGAATTTGTGCTAAAAGGATAAAGAAATGAAGTGTTCATTCTTCTTCTCTGTACTTCGCTAACCATACCACCATGACTCCTGCTGCTACTGCAAATTGTGTGTGCTCTGTGCTTTTACTCCCCTTCCTCTCACTACAACGAAATGAATGAATGCCCCGTTCAAGACATGACTCACTCACCAGAAATAAAAGAAGAGGAAAAGGAAAACCCAGCAATTCCGCTCTGGTGGTGGTACCATGGCATCATCCCTTATTTGTACATACTTAACTGGTAGACGTGGTGCTCCAGCAGTGCAATAATACGACCTGTGACAATCACCTATTTTCACAGTATTTCTATAGACAACGAGTTTTTTCTCTTAGTTTTTTATGCTATCGCAAAATCGTAGTAACCAATGCCCAAAGTTGTGTGTATTTACAGGAGAAGTAGAAGCAGTAATAATAGTCCCTATTACAAGTGGGTCGGCCGTTGTGTGATTCCTTCTGAGCTATTTACTCCCGGCCCACTCGGGAGTAAAACAATAATACAACTTGAAAGAAGAGCCATGCACACTGACACAAATAGACGTAGCTTCGATTAATATTATTGCTCTGTGCCTAGGAGAAAAAGTTTTGTGTTTCAACGGCTAGTTTTTTTGACTTCCTACCTGTACAATATTATACGTTATTTTTTGTGATGACAAGAATAAAAATAAATAAAAAATAGCTACAGGGAAAGTGTTCATTAATTTCCTGCTCAAATATCCTATTATGTAGTATGTTTATACGACTTAAATAGGAAAAGACACAAACTTAAACAAAGTGTCTTCGTAAATAAGTACTTATGCGTCGAAACTTTCCACGCCTGTAGCTTTAGAATTACACATGAAAAGTAGAAAAAATAAGGCAGTATATTTTAACAACAAACACTAAACCATGTTGTATACTTATTTCAGAAACCTTAAAAATTGCTATAATGCAAATTAAATACTTACTGGAAAATGTAGACTTCATAATTTCTTAGGTACTATAACTACATGCCATAAAATTCAAGACTTTCTAACCGATAAGGCAAAAAAAACAAATAAACAATAACGGCATCCATATAATATATTTTCAGTGCTTCTTTTAAATGCTTCTTCAAGGTAAACATCCTGAAACTGGAGTCCAAAAAATAATTAGGAATGATGAGAAGGACTAGTGTACTAGTTATTTATTTTATTAACATTTTTGTAATCCGTTAATATAAAATTTGTATGTGTGGTATTTATATGTAATTTACAAGGATATAGAATTTTTGGTTTACACCTCCACCATTATAGCCGTCCTTTCTATCGAATCCAGCCAGACAGGTTAATTTATTGACTTAAGCCGTTGATGAATATCCAAAATTATTTCTTCATCCCCTTTTTTCATATTGGCGTTGTGTAAGTGTAACTCATAATGTTTCTATTAAGTTGGGTCTCTCTGTGTACTTGTTCTATGCCGTAGGTATAGTCACTCAAAACGTACATAAATTAACACAAAGAAGGCCATAAACAATTCCTGTGAGATAATCTTTACCTACTTTCGTCTTTTGTTCCCAACGATATAAATTAATTCTAAGGAGGACAAGGATAAACCCTATGAATCCTACACACAAGAGCTTCAACGCTCTTGCCAACAACCGTGTTCCCGGTGAAAGAGTCCCCTTTTTTATTTCGTGCAAGAAAAGTAGAATAAAGCGTTTCACATGTGGCTATAACACCCAATAAAATATATACCGACCTCTAATAATTTGTAAGCTTTTTCCAGAAAATTAAATAGAGTACTGTAAAACTTATATTTCACGTTATTGGTTTGTCAAAATAACACTTCAAATTGTACATGGTAAAAGCATATTTAATGCATTTGGAAAATAAACGTATTTCCTATATATTTGCTACAAAGAAGTTACTAAATTGAGCGTGTATTGACTCTGAATTTATCATATTTAACATCCCTGCTTTCGTTAAATGCCCTTGCGTGCAATTATTCGGGAATATGTTCTTCAGAAAACGCTCGTATAGAAAACCCCAACAGGCACGCACATAACGCCATGAAAACGAGTATAAAAACAATATAAAAGAACAACAATGTCGTCGACTCGATTGAAAATTACTTTGTTTAGAATTGTAGAAGTATTGGAAGTCTTGATATCCATACATGATATGCAGGTAGACTGAAATTGATGACCAAACGATATCCCAACCCAACTGTCAGCAAGATCTCAGGCGGGAGGAAGACACCGAGAGAACATACAATAAAGCTTACACTGTCTAATTCTTCCAGTTGGATCTCTTTATTCTTTCATTCTTTCAGAGCAACAAAACACCCTTCATTTATTTCAAGCATGTAAGTATCGATAAATTCACATAATTATCCATCTGTTGGACTGTGATAAACAGGGAAACCAATAAACCTACTGCTAAAATGTATTTCATTGTTTTCGTCGAAACTGTTGAAGACATCAAGCTATCCTTTCTCCTCTGCCTTCCTCCTGCTTCTACAGCGTGATAACAGCGAACGAGTGTACCTACATCTGCAACCTTCTCGGAATCGGATGGAAAGCAGATTTGGTCAAATTGAAGTAAGTTGTATTAGTTCAGTACGAAATACTAGGAAGTGGTTGGTAAGTACGTATCGGAGACACCGAAGGATGCAGTAAGTTGTGGCAAATGAATTAAAGTTTGCTTTTTAACCGTAACAGAAATGCAGGAAAGGGAAAATTGTAAGTGTACGTCGATGTTGATACTATGCAAAAGTAAGCAACTTATTTACCAGCAATGACAGTTCAAAACCACGAAGAAAAGAGTAAGAGCAATGGTGATGGCAAGATGTAATATTCATACTGGAGAAGAGAATGCATAAAGAAAACCCCATATTTGTATATGTTGTAATTCTATCTAAATATTGTGAGGTCTCATTTTTGCCTAGTATGCAAATTCACTAGTGCATTATGAATTTTTCTATAAAAGTAGGTTATGCTAAAAAGCGTAAAGATTTTCTTCCCTAAAAAGTACCCATTGTCTACTTTTAGAGCAGACAATGGAGGGTCAATGTTTTAGCGGCATGCATCTTTCCTTTGTCCAGCAAGCTTCTCAGCTCCATATAAAAGGAGCGAAGTGGACAAGGATTCCTCAGTTGTATTTTGTCTCTTTTCACAATTACGCTGTAAGTTTTCGGAAGCAAGTTGAGATTACTCCTTGTAACCGGAGCTAGTCATTTTGGATCAAGTCTCTCCAAAATTATAGATAAGTTTTCAGGATTCCAAGATTTCCGCTTACGCGACGTTCCCAGTTTCCTTTGTCATTGAAGTATTTACACTTCGCCTCCATCCCACCTTCACGGTGAACCTTAATTTTACAAACTTCATTGCAATTGTGTTTGTGAACATTTATTTAATTAATTGCACATATTTATTGCACTAAAAGGAAACTAAAAAGAACCTATCCCATTCCATATATCATATATTTGTATTGGGGCATTTGGAAACTTTTGTGTCATTTCATGGGGCAAAACATTGAGCATAACAACTCAACCCAAAGAACCTCACAATATACACAGGTACAGTAGTGCTTAGTTTTGCGGTTGAATTGTGTATATTGGGTTCGTGCAATTTTGCGAATGTAATCTAATGTTCTAATGTAGTACATGCTTACGAAAGCGAACATAATCGGATATGAATATTCACATTCGTAGAATTCGTTCACTTGATTTCAGGACTACCTCTAAAAGATTTGATTTACACCTCAAAAAATTTACAAAAGTAAGTGCATGCATCTAATAGAAAATTAATAATAAATAAAATGTGAATTTGCGATAATTACGCGGCAAAAATGATGCTGTCAGTGGTGATGGTCATGATGATTAAATGTTCGAATCATTCTCTCCAAGTGATGTCCCGTGGAATTATTTGTCGTGTATCATATAATGTGCAAAAATAACAACGGATCATAGTCCTTTCCTAGAGGGGTACGAGTAATGACATAATTTAATAATAGATAAATGTTTTCCTGGCAATCTTCGTTAGAACGATGTATCACATGCCATGTTTTGTATAAATAAAGGTATATATGACCCTGCCCCTCACCCCTTGGGGGTTTGAGTTAGAAGTTACAACAAAATAAATAACTGAAACTCCTCTCTAATTGATTTCTGTTCGAATTATCTACAATGTGTCATGAATTTCATGTAATATGTTGCTATACCAAAATGTTGACATCTGACCCCCTGGGGTTGACCGATTTCAGTAAAAATCAATATTATTTACTTGCCATTGACCAATGCAACCGGTATACAAATGTGACAATGAGTAAAAACTGTCAACGCATGTTGCCAGGATCATGATGAAGGACAGACGGACAAACATGTCGATTTTTGGTGCTTTCACTTTTCATATTAGGTAAAAGTCATAAGTTATGTATTCGTTATATACTTTCCTTATGTGCATGTATTCATTATTCCAATATCTAAGGTGCATGAACCAATGTACTTTAATATTTAATCATAATTAATTATTTGCCAGAACGTTGTGGCGATGTGAGTGTATATTTATGCAACACTGTCTTGACTTGCGATTTTCTGTCAGCACGTAAAACATTCTTATATTATGCCAAATGTAACTTCAATTGAAACATCAACCCTATAAATGATACATTATTAATATAAGATTACGGATTCGTTATTCGACGAATAAATAATAAGCATTATATTAACTTGTCAGCTAATAATGTTGCAGGCATTTGCAACGGTGATGATGTGGTGTATAATCATTGTCATTCTCTGTACTCTTCTTGAAATAACAGCAAAAGTAAATAAATAATACGTATGCTTATGTTGGATTAGTAGAACAGAGGTTTTCAGTTTTCAGAAATAAAACTATTCCTACATCTATAAAGTTTCTGATGAATCCAAAAATTTTAGGTCTTAAACCATTAAGGATTTGATTGCCCATTTGGTTGTTTGTCAAATCTACGTTACTATAATTGTTAGTTTTGCTCGTAAAACTTTCAGATACTAATAAAAATACTTGTTTGAAAAGAATAAGTTAAAAGAAATGAATCCGGGAAGGCTAATCAAAAAACGTTCAATGAATCGGAGGAGCCTAAGCAATTTTTATCCTTTCTCCTTTTAACTGACAAGACAGAAAGAAAGTAAAGAAACAAGAAAAGAAAGTATAAGTATCTCATGATTAATTTTACTATCTTCATAAAAAGTGAAAGAGGGCTGGGCAGGTAATAGAATGAAAAATGGGCTGAAAAGGGTACGGCGACGTTGATGTGAAAGAAAGGTATGCATAGTAGGTAGGTATGCATGTAGTATTTGAATTTGTAAATAATGTGTGGTATGTTGCATTCCTGACACAATGTTGGTTGATGTTGACGGGCAGAAGAGACAATATTAGTTAAGTATGTAGGTATAAACTTGCTTGTTGGCTGATTTCCTAATAATGACGTCTAAATTGCACGTGAAATGAAATTGAGCGTGAGAGGTCGACCCAACATGTACATGTGCGTGGCAAATGGTGGATAAGTTTAAGTACAAACAAACAAATATTCACATACACAGCAAATAGTCGCAATTTGGGAACGATGCTTCAGCATATTATATTAAACCAAAAAGGCTCTTAAGCTTATCATTTGATGTTCCTTGTAAAGGCACACTATGTATATGGTTCTAACATTCGTATACTTACGTGTAACACAATATAATATAGCTCAACAAGGAGACATCATCAAACTCTTCACTTCAGCTATTCTCCTCAAAGTCAAACGAATATTAAATAAGTTAGAGGAAGGATAGGGAAAATAAGTGTGGTGGCTCAATGAAGCATATTATTTGTGTAGAAGAAAGTACAACTTGACTTGACGACGAAACTAGGAAGAATGTGAGTCAAATGTTTCTCTTAGCTTGCCTTTTCATCAATTGTACTTGTTTGGGTTGATTGCTTTCCTCTTCTGGAACTCATCAACGTGAAACATGCAGCTGAGACGGAGGGAGACGATGCAATAGTACCGTAATATAGTGGTGCATGCATATAGTTTATAATGTGATATTAGAACGTATAATGGATAACATGTTTACAGTGTATATTTTATGCTAAATGCTGGAACTCAAGCTCAACTGACGACCCGGCAATCAAGGCAAACAATAATGCTATTATTCTCAGCTACGTGCATGCATATTTGCATCGTTTTTATGTCATTTTCTGGTGTCTTAGGTTTCAGGAGGAGACAGCCCGGTTTTCCTCTAGCTCCGTTCCAAACCATGTCTTTTTGCTAGTGTTGTGTTTCAGCAAAACCTAGACTGATTTGGCTGACTGCAAAGAAGAAAACAGGCTTGCTTCAGGAAATATGATGGTTATTAATGAATGATTAGTGCGTGTTGAGAAAGGATTACATAATGCATATTCAATGGAGTAGAGCTGTGTATGCAACCAACAACAGCACGACATTACCACAATATTTTAGTGTAGGCGGTTGCAAAACCACTAACAGAATAATATCAGGCAACATTCGGGGTATTGCTGACTCCAGTAATATTTAATCTGGGTGAAAGTTTTGATGAAATTGAAAATGAGGGTGGGCGTATGAGTAATGCAATTGCACAAACTACCGTTTCAACCGACCACATATCTTGCAGAAAGAGCGGTATTGGTATTGGTAACACACCACAGCCTTAGCAGATATAAAACTTATATTTTGGGAAGAAATCCCGAAGGAATACTTTCAACTTTTAGCTATAAATGTTTTATTTTGGAGTCTGTACCACTAGTTTATGTATGATTCACTTTATCAAAATTAAGCCTACCATTTTTTAATTTAATGTAATTCTTGAATTTCCGTTGGTGAGAATTTTAAATTTTAAAAATAATTAAAGTAATGGACCTAAATATACGACAACCAGTCACTTGTACTGTCATCGTACAACAACCAGCTTAAAATAGTCAATTATTTGTAGTCCAACTGACAAGATATGTGATAGATACGGTTTTTATTTATCAAACGAACAATTCTAACAGATAAACCGGTGTACTGCATATCTAATTATTCAAACAACACAAATTTTCCCTGCACAATATACAATGCACAGTGGGTGTCATCTGAATCTGAATCGCATGATAGGCGATATTATAGCATAATGCCTCGTCCTACATACCGTAAGGGAATGTAACACCAACGTAAAACACCTGAAACAGCATAGTGTTCGCGTTTACTTATTTATGCAGTTCAAGTTTAATGTACTGAAGTAGTATTTAATTATGCATAATTGTCTAAGTTGACAGTCTAAACGAATTCAATCGCTGGTCTTTTTGGTTGTAAAGTTATATGATCATGTGATTTTAATATTCCAATATACTGACTTTCCAGATCGGTTCTTGCTATTTAAACCTTTCTTGTCCCATTTTTTTCTTTCAGAATCAGCCAGTGAAATTAAAAATCATCCCAAAAACAGGATTCTGAAAGCTCTACGATTATGTTAATCTAATATTTTTTAATTAAAGGAGAAGCGCGCGCATTGGGAACTAACGCAGCCCAAAGCAATGTAAAAAGTATGAAAAACACGAGCAGTAATTTTACACGAAGCAAACCGACGGTACAACGAAAACAAGTGTTTTCTTCAGTGCTTTTTACGCCGCTCCGTGCCACTGCGCGTGCTTCTCCTTAACTTTAAAAATATTATATGTACGCATTTGGGATTTTAAACAAATTCATCTTCTTTCTGACATCCTGAGCTTTCGTTTACACTAAATTACATTGTATTTGGCGATTACCTTCAGAATGCCTTTGCTTGTTAGTATTTTTCTTAAGTCGAATAGTCAGATGCTTTTCAAGTCTAATGCACTATACATAAAGTGTATCGTTAGCAAAAATCGTAAAAAGACAATGTCATATGTAATAAGTACAAAGTATGCTTATGTATTTGCAGCATTTGTAGTTTTCCCTTTCTTCAAAGACACTGTATAGACGAACAGCCACACATACCAGCAAGCATTCACTTGAGTAGATGTAAAATATATGAGAAAGCAAGAAGATGAAACAGTTCGTTTAGTTACTAGAGATTCACTTGTTTGCTTTAATCTTAAAATCTAGAATGGAAGAATTCTTCAAAATTGATATTGGTTTATTGATATTGAAATACCAATAATACCTACAGTAAAGGAGAAAATTCAAGTATCAAAAGCTTCACAAAGAATGAGTAAGGGATTTTGTAAAGACGAGATAGAAACTAATATGCTTATTTATGAATTAGTATTCTCAAATCTTTGCAATTCTAGAAAGAGAAATAGTTGATCACACTTTTTACAGTTAAAAATTCAATAAACTACAGGCATTCTTAATTTTCTTGAAGCTTTGTATCACCAATCATAAAATAATATTCTCATAATTGTATGTATGTATGTATGTATCTGTGGCAGGAACAGACATGCACAAAACTCAAAATCGAACAGTTCGACCGAACAGCCGAACATAAGACAATTGTGGTTCGAACCGTACG
>JAQFYG010000564.1:0-28099 GCA_034694325.1 Entomobrya corticalis | reverse complement strand
AAGCGTTCTTGAGTTATCGCACCAACAGACAGACGGACAGACAGACGGACAGACGGACAGACGGACAGACAGACAGACATTTTGGCTCCCACCATGTATTTGTAGTAAGTCCCAGTTCCTGGCACTTAATAACGTGCACAATTCTTTTTAGTCTGCCTTTATAATATATATCAATTTTATTTAAAATTTTAGTACAGTACACAGAATTATTCAATTTATCTTGATGCTATAGTGCATACTTTAAAATAATAAAACTGTTCGCCGCTTTCATATGAGCCTAAAAATGTATTACTCAAATTTAAATAAAAGCAAGATGCATGAAAACTGCAAAAGTAAAATTAAGATCCATTATATTATAATACTTTTACATATTTTATTTTTCTTATAAACCAATAAAACGTAATTAAATTGCTTGACAATTATCATTAAAATATTGTTTGTCAAGTACTAACGTACATGCCAAAAAGCAATTCTGGTTTCAGCAGTTTCCAAAGCAAGTATATTGTTATTACTTGCTTCTGACCGGTAAAATGTAATAACATTTGTATTTGATTTTCCAAAATGTGCAATTACTTGTTTACAAATCTGCGTCACACAAGTTAGTAAATACCTAATCCAGACGCATCTTGTCTCAAAAAGTAGAGCCATTGTTGCCATTATCATTCCAAAAACTAACAAAATGAAGATAACTTGCACATTTCCATCCATAGTTGCTGCCTTTGCACCACCAATGTTTCTACCAACCGAAACAAATTTGCTGCTTTGAGTAAAAAGTTTACTCCAAAACTCAAGTATTCCAGTTTCCATCATCCATCCTAATCGTTTAGCTAAAATCTGATGAATCCTTCCTTTTATACTAAACACAAAATACGAACGTATATATGTTTCCGTGCCAACGTATAAATTCTTTGTAATGCCAAAATCCTGGACTTTCTTTGCAAGTGTGTTGGCAACATAAAACGGAAGAATTAGTACTGTTTTCTTGCAAGTTTTTAATGATTGCAAATTCAACTGATCTTCTTTCATTTTAATTTTGTTCTCGAGATTATCAAAATAATTCTGCACTGATTTGCTCCACATTTTCCACTGAAGAGCAGCTGTTTGATAAATCTTCCCTATAGCATTTGATAAACCAGAGGGCAGAGCAGATCGATTTATTAATTGTAAGCCATCATGGCTAAAGGGGGACTTGAGTTGTTGGTCCCTTATTTCTGAGCGGATATCAAAGTAGTTATCAGAGTAGTATTCAATACGATGGCTGGTTTTATCCATTTGCAAAGTTCCGTTTAAATAACGTTCATGCCCTGCTTCCCAAAACTCTTTGTCCATTGAAAGGGGAGCACTTACGGTCCCTGATCTAGTGAAAATTGAAAATCCGTCGCGAATCATTTCACTAAACATTTTATAAGGGACTGGCGCTCTAGGGGATATTAGATTGTAAACGTTTGTGTTCTTGTAGGCATTGCTGAGAACTATCGTGGCAAGCATGTAGATAATGGAAATACAACAAATCTTGTTATTTTTAAGCAAAGTAGCATTAAATGGATCGCCTTGTTCCAATAAAGGCTTGATTGTCATATACATACCGTCGTTGAATTTGATTGATGGTATGACAATATTACAAATAATTTTAGAAACTAAAAGAACCGACAAAATAATGAAAACCCAAACTGCCCATTCGAAAACTCTTATAAGCTGCAAAAAGGCGACACCCTCTTGATCTTTTTTTCCACCACAGCTTACAAACGTCAATTCGTTTATTTTGTCCTGGACGTAAAACGGAAAGGCTAGTGAGAAATTGCTGGGGTAATTTAACTCAATTTGAAGTTTTGTCAAATAAACCATACCGACTTTATGGTCAAGAATTTCTAAACGGTTTCTATGATTTGAACATAATTTTGCATTTTCTGGGTCAAAATCGTCATTTACAAATGTAAAATTTTTCAAAATGTCTCTCCAAACAAACGCAAAGACATTAAAAAGTTTATCGGACGGCTTGACGTTGGTGTAATACGAATTTCTAAAGGTTAGTTCTTCTTCGCAAGAATGGAAATATTTGTACACATGCTTATGCGTGGAATGATCTTCGTAATTATAAACGAACCAAATATGCGTGTAATCAGCTTTATGATTTGTAAGCAACGAAGTGTCGTTATACATTATCAAACTTTTTGTAATAATATAACTCTGCGATTCATGTTGGTACAAAACAGGTTTTACAACAGCCCTAAGTATTTGCACAACTGTGTAACTCATTCGAAACAGCTTACTCTTTGTTTCTGTTTGAGCAAGTAAAACCACAAAATGTTCTTTGCAAAATACGTTTCGCGTTTGTTCATAATATTTGGTATAGGTTTGCATATAGTTGTAATTATAATTCACGTCCATCCATATTTGAGCGCTTATATTAATCCAAACTTGAGTTTGATTTAAATTGACATACAACACAAATATTTCAACTTGGCCTACTGTTGATGGTAAAATCGATTTAAAAGTCAGATAGGAAAAATCAAAGTCTCCTTGTTTTTGAAGTGCACAATAGAAAAAGATAGGCGGAGCTGGCTTAGAAACGGATACATAGTTGAGTGGATAGTGCAGGCTAACCCGAATTTCGTAGTTCCAAGGTTTGCTTCGTGGAGCAATTTCAAGCTTATTTTGCCGAACACAAATATCTCTGCTGCCATCAATTTTATGGTGACTTCTATACACCCAAAACTGGCTCTTTGTTAGAGGACATTGTATTTTGCGTAGATACTCTGAGTACTCGAAAGGCAAGCTCACATTTTCATAATTCATATAAGGTAGCGAATATGCATCATCTATAGTTAAATCCTTTCGATTGAAAGTTGCCAGAATATTTCGGCGCATAACAACGGGAAATAGATTTGGCTGGATGTCATAACCTTGATAGTTGTCCACAACGATGTGATATGTCGGTCCGTTCAAAGGCAAATAATTCCAAATATTGTTCAGATTCGTTTCTGCCGGGAAGGTATTTTGATATGCTTCTGCAATTTTTGATAATGGAAACGTCCCTTCAAAAGTAAATATGTTACTCGCAGCATCTTTGAGTTTGAATGAGTATAAAGTTAGCCAATTTCGGATTTCCCAGCATGCAGCTAAGTATGGACAAAGATGATTTTGAGTTAGCAGAAACACAAGAATGCTGACATTAAGGTTTTGTTGTTTATGAGCCATTATTGAAAATATTATTACGGTATTATGTCAACTAGTTTTGCCTTTTGATCCTTTTTTATTGCAGCAAATAGTAAAATAGTTCAAACAAATTTTAAATTCATAACTTATCTCAATGTCAGATTTTTATCGCTTCAAAAGCTTTGTTCATGGAGTAAAATAATGCAAATAGTCAGCTAAACTATTTCGTTAAGATTGGTTTATTGAAAATATCTATTCAATTTGTTTTCCAGATTATGAATAGCACGTTTGGACTTGAACTAGTTCGAGGTGAACTACTTGAAGTTGGACAAAAATGATTTAAAACAAGCGTACTTTCAACGTTTTTGTGTTTATAAAGAGAGATTTGTTTTTTTAATGTTCACGTCTTATTATTATACTCAAAACAATAATGACAACGACTTTTAAAATTACTTTGAAAGAAATTGCTAAATTTTCGTGAATAAGTAAAACTATTCTGCCATACGTTTAACTGAACAACGTGAGACAGCCATTTGTGAAATTTGTTTGTGAAACAAAAATCTATTAATTTAATTAAGCCAGCCCATTTCTTTACATACTCAAAACAAATGCATTTTGGTGTATTTTGCATGTACATTCGTCCGTTTGAATGTACATGACTAAAAATATATAACAAAGTATAGTTTATGATAATGTAATACAGGCATATAATGTAAGTTTTCTTATATCCCCATTTATTAAATTGTTGAGGAAACTTTTCCAATTATTGTAGATATATAAGTCTAGAAAATACATTTTTTGATTGCGCATGTTTCGGTTGTTTTTATATCATTTTATTTCTTGTTTTTTTGTAAACTGAGGTACATACCTTGTAAAAACATTTTATCGTGTCGCGTAATCTGCACGTGGCGCCAACAGTCTTATGAAAAATATCTTATATAGCTAGAACAATCCCTTTGTTGAAGCAATTTGCTAATGACATCAAATAGAAGTGATAAAACGACGCAAAAAGGATAAAGATAATAATATAGCTCTGAATTGATTACTTTGTCAAATGAGTCATCTGATGGTCATCACATAACACCGGTCTAAATCGACATTAGAGCAAATATTTGCTAAATGGAGCCACCTGCAATTTCAACTATGAGATGCTTAATACATACGAAACAAATATTCCAAAATATTTCAATTTTGAGTTTTTTCATTTAACTTGCGGAAAACGATAACACTTTATGAGCCTGACTTCAAATAAAAAATGGGTTTCCATGACAAAGGTATTGAGCCAGTTTTTTAAATACTGACGATGAGCTAGATTTTTTGATTGTCGTCGAGCAGAGTGATCATTCATTATTTGAGCATTCCAATGCAAATAAGTATTGATTCATCTAGTAATGATAAGCGAGCAAATAAAATCATTTATTCAAACATAAAAGGAAAACAAATATTCATATTAGTTAAATCAGACAATTTTGATGATACAGATCTTCCTAAATCAGAAGTCCTAAATTGACATCCATGGTGATTTAGTACTTAACTTTTAACAAACTATCGTTGCGTATCCATAAAGCATTTACATGAAAGCGACTGAAACTTTGTAACAAAATAGGATGAATTGGAAACAAACCTGCATGAATATTGATGCCGGGTAGTATACGGAATAATTATATTTCTTAACTGTCAACGTTTTTTACAAGGAAAGCAATCTTTAAAGCAAAACAAACAAGGATTGTAAGCCAAAACTGAATGAAACATAGCCACAATAGTTTGAAACGCGATAATGTTGTCACGATTAGGAGAATGTCGTTATTACAAATACAATAACTTTTGAAAGTATTTAAAAGCAGCATATGATTCTTCTCAAGTATTAACGTACATATCAAAATTCAATTTTTCTTGTTCCAGTAGTTTTCTTAAAAAATTTAGTTATACGACTTGGCGATGAGTGTCTTAGCATGATAACATTTGTTTCAGTTCTTTGAAAAAACTCAACAAATCGTTTACACATCTGGCGTCCGCAATTTAATAAATCTCTGAACAAAAGGCACTTTGTTTCAACTATAGATCTATTGACGCCATCAATATTCCAAAATATAATAAAATAAATACAATTTGCACACTCCCTTCCATAGTTGCTGATTTAGCACTGTTAC
The DNA here is from genome assembly GCA_034694325.1 of Entomobrya corticalis. NCBI lineage: Eukaryota > Metazoa > Arthropoda > Collembola > Entomobryomorpha > Entomobryidae > Entomobrya > Entomobrya corticalis. Next base: position 22,793 of record JAQFYG010000564.1, on the reverse strand, counting down.
CGCTCCTACCAAACTGAGCACGGACAGACGGCCGGATAGATTGAATCACCATTATAATAAAGTACCGACTGATATTTTGCAGGTTAGTATTTAATAATCCTTCGGATCATAATAAAAATTAGCTAATATGACATGTGAGTATGAGTTATAGGATAGTCTCCATTTAGCCTACTTGGTCTACGCAAAGTACACTGGCGGTCCAGTTAATTGACGCTTGGTACACTGGATGTTATAACACATTAGAGGTAGCACCCAAGCAGAGGCAGAATACAATATATTATGGAACAGTGGATAATACCTGTAAACAATTCAAAAAATGCATTGCATTTTTATGGTGTCTTGAGTGTTTAAACCGGATGCCCATGAAAGTATTTTTTACGTGAGCAAAACAACGTATTTCATATTTTGCTGCCTTACTCCACTAATTGATTTATTTTTTAAACAAAAGTGGCCATTAAATTAACATGTTAGTATATTTTTATTTAATTACAGTTTAAACGCCTAAAATGCACTAAAAAAGTATATCACGTATTCCAAGTGAACATAAAATTGCATCGGGACTCCATTCCAATGCCAATGTCTAGGATTTATTTTTATTTGCATAATACGTATTTATTCTTGTCTTCAATTAAGCAAGATTCTTGAACGGAACTATTTGAGTAAGATATCATGATCGGGTTGTACCAACTGCTAAACATTTTTCAAGGCTTCTTCTCCATTACTACCGTACTAACGTACATACCAAAATGCAATCGTGGTTTAAGTGATTTTCTAAGCAATTTTGTTACTACAAATTGGCAGTGACTTTATAAGTATAATAACTTTTGTTTTGGATCTTTCAAAATATTCCGCAAATTTTTTACACATTTGGGTTCCACAATTTAGGAAATATTTAAACAAAATGCCCATTGTTTCAACTGATAAAGCTATCGACGCCATCAATATTCCAAAAAGAAATAAAATAAATATAACTTGTACATTTCCACCCATGGTTGCTGCTTTAGCACCATTACCTCTCATACCAAACTGAGCAAATTTGCTGCCTTGAGTAAACAAATTGCTCCAAAACTCCAAAATTCCAGTTTCCATCATCCATCCTAACCGTTTGGCCACAGTCTGATGAATCTTTCCTTTTATACTGAATACAAAATATGAACATAGATAAATTTCAGTGCCAACATATAGATTTCTTGTAACACCAGAATCCTGAACTTTTCTGGCAAATGTGTTGGCAACATGAAAAGGAAGTATCAATGCTGTGTTTTTGCAACTTTTTAACGATTGCAAAATTAGTTGATCTTCTTTCAATTTAATTTCATCAGCAAGATTATCGAAATATTTCTCCAATAAACGTTCCACTTTTGCCATTGAAGTGCATCACTTTGATAAATGTTTCTTATAGAATTCGACAAATTGGGATGCAGACTCGATTCACCAACCATTTTTAAACCATCAAAGATTAATTAAGTTGTTCCATTAGTTCTGATCTAATATTAAAGTAGTGATCAGAGTAGTATTCCACAGTATGATTGGTTTCATCATCCATAAGAAAGGTTCCGTTTAAATAACGCGCATATCCCACTTCCCATAGTATTTTCGACATTGTTAATGGAGCACTTATTGTCCCAGTTCTAGAGAAGATTGAAAATTTGTCGCGAACCAACTCGCTGAAGAATTGATACGGGACTGGTAGTCGTGGAGATATTAAGTTGTAAACGTTTGTGCTTTTGTATGCATTGCTGAGAACAATTACGGCAAGCATGTAAAAAATGGAAACACAGCACAGCTTTTTATTTTTATGCAAATTTCGATTAAATGCATCGCCCTGTTCTAATAAAGGCTTAATTAACAAAAATATATTATCGTAAAAATTTCTCTTTTTTGTTACTCCAATATTGCAAACAATTTTTGAAACTACAATAAAGGATAAAAATAAATAAAAATCCAGACTGTCCATTCGTAAACACTAATTAATTCATGAAAGGCAATATTTTCTTGACTATTTTTCCCACCGCAGCTTACAAATGTCAATTCGTTTATTTTGTCTTGGACATAAAATGGAAAGGCCAGTGAGAAGTTGCTAGGAAACTTTAACTCAACTTGCAGATGTGTCAAATAAAAATTTTTTATTCTAAAATAAAATAAAAAGACATTTTTTCTATTTTACTTGCTTTCTTGCCCATCAGTATGATTTTAATCAACAAACATATCACAGAATATAGTTAAATGAATATAGAACATAATATGTTTATGTACTTATATTGTGATTCAAGTTTAGTAACAAAAGGCCAACATTGTTTTAACTGTTTTCAAAACATTAAGACAAATAGGGATAAAATCAAAATCAAGATGTTCTTGCATTATTTGCTATTTTTGGAACTTTTTGAATCGCTTTACATCGCATTTTTCAAAAACTGATTACGTGCCAATAAACAAATTACATATATTAGAACACACGTTCCAAAAACATACCTGTCTGGAGAAGAAAAAACTAATAATTTAATTTTACGGTTATATATTCCGTCAAAAATAATGATTACGAGCACTAATGTACTTATACATCCCAATTTTAATAACATTACATTGCGCCAAACGTGTGGATTGAGTTAAGCTACTAAACTCAAATTAAAAATACAAAACAAAGCAAATTAGAATAGCAAATAAAAGTAATTAAAATTTTAAGGATATATTTTCAACATACAAGTTGAACATTTACAAGTAAAATAAATATGAATTTATTGTTCAAAAATGTTTGCAATGCACGATACCATGCAAAAAAAAGTCTGACCGGTGACTGGTTGACTTTGGAGTTACGTTTTGGCAGTCATGTTTGCGTTTTGGAAAAAGATAATTAGTAAACTTTTGATTACTTTTCTATACTCAGTAGACATTGAAATAGCCTTGTTCCGGAAGCCATAACATATTGTCTTGTGAGTAATTTTTTAATTTAGCTATAAACTATGTGGTAGATATAAATACATACTTTTTATGAGCCGTCATATTTAAACAGCTTATATGTTTTGTCTGCTGAAAGTATAAAAAAATTAATTAAAATTAATTTCGTGTGTCAAATAAAAACTGTCTCTAAAACAAAAATTAAATCGATATAATATAGATAATGCTTATTTTAACAATAAGCTAGAAATTGATATACCGCTTCTGGGCAAAGTTGGACTTTTATAAGTAAAATAAATGACAGTTTGCTTTTAAAAATGCTTGAAATGTAAGATTCAATGCAAGAATAAAGTTTAAATAGTGACTGAATGACTTTGGAGTTTTATTTTTACAGTCATGTATGTTTTTTTGGGAATAAGAAGTAAATTAGTAAAATTTTGATTACAATATCTTTATTTAAGGTTGAAGCTCAAACGAATAATTTTTGCTTGTATCTATATGATGAGTTCAATAGACAATAAAATAGCCTGTTGTATAAGTCCCGGAAACCATGTATTGTCAAATGAATTATATTTGAATTTAAGTACAAACTAGATACAATTACAAAAGCAGTTTTAATGATCTATTATATTGAAACAGCTTATATATTTTCTCCTCGGTCGAAAGTTTATTATAAAAATGTAATTAAAACGGTTTGCGCGTGTCAGGTAAAAATGGTTTCTAAAACGAAAATCAAATCGATACTAAAGATAATGGTCATTTTAATATATAGCTAGAAAATGAGGAACCGCTTTTACGTATTAACGTAAGGGTTTACAAAAAGTGACACGTCATTTAGCTTTCTAATTAGCTTACTTGTCATATTTAGCTATGTTACTATGGCAACTACGAATATATTTCATTCAAATGAAAATTCGTTGCACCAAACCTCACATCCGAAATTATCAACGGCACATTAAACTTCAAATTAACCCAGTATGAAAACTACTCATTTGTCGGCGCATCCTCCACCCAAATTAAATTGGCCAGTACCAAACAATTTCTCAGAGCATTAAAGCCTTTAGTTTTCCTGGGAAGATGTTTTGGCGTCATAACAAGGGGAGATGTACTGAAAAAGGAGCAAAGCAAGCAGTAAAATCTCAAAAATAATTTTTAATTCAGAATTAAAAATTTCTAAAAATTTGAAACCTTCTCATTATTTCAGCCAAATAACAGTTTCCACGATTCTATCGGCATGTCTCTCCCTCTTTCTCTTGGTCAACGCAATTCTTGTGCTCCGCCTCAACATTCAGCAATTTCAACAGGACAAAACAACAATCGTAAAATCCGAGGGATTTGCATTGTCTGGATACGCTATTACCATGCTCTTTATGTAAGTAAATTCAAATTTCAAAACCTTGTTTGAGTACCGAGTCTTAATAACGGCTGCTTCTAATTTATGACGACACTTTTGTCTTTCCGTTCATTCGTCCGGCCGTCTGCACGATCAATCGTGATCGCTTCATCTGATTTTGATGAAATTTAACAATATTCAGGTCCTATTAGTCAATGGGACGAATGTTATAATATTGTGTAAAATCTGATAACCTAAAGGTGTCAGAAGTCTGATGTTAATGCCATTGGCATGAAAGCATATAAAATGTGACATTATTTGATTGATAATAAATAGGGAAATATTACACAATGATTATCTTTGTGACCCAGAAATCTAACCATACCTGACACCGTGACCCTAATCTGACCCCTTGACCTTAACTGACTCCGTGACATCTTTTGAGGATTGATAGGGAAATTAATGACAATGGTTTCACAGCATGACATTACAGGACTTCCAGAGCTCAAAGATCCTTTTGATTCGCAATAATAATATGTAGTAATTTACATTCTTGATAAAAATGTAACTAGAGCCGGTACTTTTAAGTACATTACAAGGTATTTTAAAACTTGCTTTTATGTTAACTTTTTCAGTTATTTATACCAACTGTTCACAACTCTAAAATTTCGCAAAATCATCCAAAACTTCATCCTATCCAATGAAAACTCTTCTCTAACCAACCACAAATCCTCAGGACAGAAATAGTTCTACACTTTTCCCTTCTCCTGTGCCCTAATAATCACCATAACCATGCTACTCGGAATCACAGAAAATATTCTCTACGACATTCAACTTCTTGCTCGACCACCCAACAAGCCTTGGCCTTGGCTTGGAACGCGTCGAATCTCCAAAAATTTTACATCCAAACGCTACTCTATTGGCAGGATATCCTCCCATCTGCATTTGCCCCAATAATTGTAATATTTTCACTGATTATCAAGCTGTGCACCTGGGGCTGGATATTCATGAACACGATTCCCATGGTTTTGTGCAGAGCTCTCCATGAAAAATTGAGAATAATGGACCGACACCTAGCCAACGACCTTTCGGGGTCAAATGTATCCCCGGATAAAAATGATGGATCTTCAGGAGAGGTATTTATAACTGGTCGGAATAGAATGCAGAAACGTCCCAATTCGAGAATGATGGTGTCCGGAGAACTTGATAATTATCAGGATGAGTACCTGGTCATCACCCACTTGGTCGGCCAAGTCCAGGAGTACATTTACCCCTTAATTCTTGCAAACTACGCCTGCAACATTTACATAATTGTTGTGATGCTGTTCCACTGGATTGGTCCATTAGCCAAAGATGTCTTAACAGTTCAACAGGGTCCTTACGTTTGCTTCGCATTCTTTCAGTTTTGCTACAGGATTGTGACCGTGACCTATTTTGCTGCTGAGGTACATCAAATGAGCATGTCAATCAAAGGGAGAATTCAGGCTTGTCCCAATGACCAATATTCCGTTGCGGTATACAAATTACTAGTTTCACTGAACATGCCAATTAATCATGTAACTATCAATTTATGATGGTTTAAATGATTCAATTTGCATTTTAGGCGGAAAGACTGGAACGAACATTGTCTCTTTGCATCGGTCATGACTACACGGCAATTTTTTGCAGCAATAATAGGATTCATTTTCACATCCGAAATTATTTTACTACAAAACTATATTGGATATGCTACACCTCAACGTTAAGATTCATCTTATTTCTTATGCTATTACCTAAATGTAAATTAATCCACGGGTATTCACTATTCACAATTCCTTTAAGAGTACAATATACAATTTTATTCCCCTTCAAAAACAATATTGTAAAAGATACAGATAAATATATCAAAATTACTCATTACCACAATTACAAATTACTATAAAAGAAATTACAACATTAATGCAAATGTTTTTATGCCTTATTATTGTACACAACAACGGTGAACACTGAACATTTTAATAGATAAGCACAACAACAAACTGTGCTAAAACATAAATATAAACATTTTGGCATAACTACTCGTAAAATTATTATGACTGTACCTGTATTTTAACTTTACAAAAAATTACAAAATAAACTAGTGACTTTACATCTGCAACGGATCGTTTTCCGGAACCATCATCAACACATCATGTTCTTCCTCATAAAAAATTTCGGTTGCTTCATTTTTGGGCACCACTAACTCAATATCATTTTCTTCAATTTCCAAATAAACCTGTTCATCAATATTATGTTCACTCTCCGCCAATGAAAATGTGTTGGCAATGGTCACTGATGATTCCTGACCTTGATCTTGACCACTAACACCAGCCTTCACTCCTTCGTTTCCTTGGCAACTTTTCCGCATATGTCGATTTCGAGTAAAGGTACTCGTGTACTTTCTATCGCAATTTGGACACGGATAAATTTGTGTTTCCATTTTCGGTTTTCCACATTGCCTCTGATGTCGTTGTAAACTAGGGAGGTGGACATAAGAAGCTTCACACAATGAACATTTAAATTTCCTGTATTCATCAACAGTTGTTGTTGTTGTCGCTGTTGTTGTCGAGGTAACAGGTATTATTGCAACATTTGCTTCAGAAGAAGTTTCAACTTTTATATCATCCTTCTTTTTGTCTTCTCGACACCCCCTCCTTGTATGTTGTTCCAACCCCTCAGTTGTCGCAAACAATCTTCCACAATTTATGCACTCCCATGAAATCATGTCCATTGGTAAAGTTGTCTTACCAGTTTTCTTTTTGGTTTGTGGTGGTTTTTCGGAATTGGTGTTGTTTTCCGGAATTTTTGGCTTTCTCTGTGGACAATGTATTTCCACGTGTCTTGGAAGGTTATGTTTTGAAACTAACTTTCCACATTTTTCGCAAGGTTTCTTTACTCCTTTCCCAACTGCTTTATTACTGGTTGTTGATGATGATGAGTTGGAGGTGCTTGGGTTGTTGGAATCTGGAATTTTAACGGTGAAGGATTCCCGATGATGAATGAATAGAATGTGTTTCTTCAGATTCTTCTTCTGGTTAAATTTCTTTTTGCAGTAGGGGCACACTTTTTTGGGTTTTTTTGTGGATGAGGATGGATCATTGTCTTCGGGTTTGGAATTTTGTTTGGAGTCGGATTCGATCTTTGATGTAGATTTGGTAACAATTAACTTCTGTTTCTTTCCGTTAATTCCAGTTTCCGGTTTTGGTTTGGAGTTGGGCCCGGACTTTGATGTAGTTTTGGTAGCAATTAACTTCTTTTTCTTTCCGTTCATTCCATTATTTCCTGGTTTTGATTTGGTTTCTTGTAATTTCTCTAACTTTCTTGTCAAAATATAGAGATGAGTGTCCATCAGATGGGACAGGAGTTGTTTCTTATCTTGATGGGTGGCTGGACAGTACAAGCAGGTTAATTTCCTGTTCTGGATGGGGACGACGTCACTCTTCTTTTTTAGAAGCTCGAGACAAAGTGTTCGAAATTCAGTATCTGAAGCACTTGGAGTTTTTGCTGACCAAAGTAATTGCTCCGGATGAACAGAAATTGTGTGAAAATTTAACTCTTCAGAATTCATCAGTGACTCATCACAAAATGGACAAGATGATTGGTCAAAATGATCATCCTCACCCATAGATGCAGGTGCACAGGCGCCTTCTTTTCTTGGTAATTTTGATAGACCTAAAACAATAAAAGATGAGTAATTATAAAAATTAAATACATTTAAAAAATGATACAAAATACAAAGGTTAGTTAATGAATAATCATTTACACTTAGCCTTGGTCAGATTTCTCATTCTCCTAAACTCCAAGATCTCCTTGCCTTCTGGTTTTCTATATTTCTCAGAAGCCGACCCCGTCCTCGTAAAAATGTCCGTTATTTTCTTCAAAAACTGGTCAATACACATCTTGGTCACCTCCAACTTTTCACAGTAACCTGCCAACGCCCCCGCAGTATTTTCACAATTGTTGCAAAATAAAACTGGAAAGTTGACATTGCTCACTCCAATTCCACCTTTTCGTGCCACCTCTTCCTCCTCCCCTTCCACAATTGATTTGATTGTTAACGGATCCTTCAAATGATTCGCCTCCTCCCCCTCGACCCCACCAATACCAAGGTTAACTCCCAAATATTGACAAATATTATATAATTGAGATTTAAACACCCGATTTTCACCAGACCTCTTAAATTTCACACTTTGGAGGCAGAAAAAACACTGAAAAATATCGGATTTTGATGCCACCACCACCACAGGTGGCTCATATTGCTCAAGATTAGGATCGGTCATTTTATTCACAGTTCCATTTAAATTTGCACTACTGGTTCTCTTCATTTTTCCTTTGGATAAAACTATTAGTATAACTGTTAATTATTAAACTCAAGTAATAACGGACAAAACTAGAAGCATTTATGCGGTAAATACTAAAATACCAAAGATAAAAATGAGCACTTTAAATGCTTTAATTACAAATTAACTAGTACTAAAATTATTACAATTTGGTACACAATTTTGTAGGTAGGTATTATGCTTGGATTCGTATCTTTCTTTACTTGTTGGTATTTATATGCCATTTTTACTCTTTTTCTGGCTCTCTGAGAGATTTGTTTTGATTATGACGGGTTTTTTGCTCTTCTCAGCTGTGTACTCATCTCTGCTGCTGGTTTGCTTTGTTTTGTTGGTTGCCTTTAGGCTTGCATGCAAAAAAATATATTATGAGCTTTATGCAATCCATCGAGCAAAAGCTGTAATTCATTTCATTTATTGATCATTTTTTGTAGATTTTTTTCTTTTTTACGGGAGCCGGGAGGACAATTTGCCGCGAAAATCAAAATAATCTGCTGATTGCGGTAAATAGTAAAATATCTATTTTGTTTTTAAATGTAAAAATTAAATTATAAATCAATGAATTAGAAAATTTTTATTTGACTAGTCGGTTCGCTGCACGCGCAGAACGCGTGCAATTGTAAGTGAATCCCTTAAAAGTTTTTTCCAGCATCTTATAAAATTCATTAAATGTGGTGAATGTTTTTTGATAAATTATAAAAGAAATATCTAGGGAAATGAAAAAGAAAAGATAAGTTACCTGACGTCAAGAGATCACTGTGAGGAATTAATGGTCAAAACACAATATTGCTTGTGGGGAAGTGGGGAGTAAACAAATTGATGGATAAGTTTATTTGAAAAGTAAGAAAAATTTTATTTAATGGAGACGGAATAATATGATGAAAATTATTTTTTATGAGAAAGAAAATGAAAATAAACAGGATGATGTCACGACAGTATAGTAGTTCCGGAACAATGTCTTACTTTCTGGGAGTGATAATGCACAGTTATATAAGTGTCAGTATTTTTATGTTGCAGTGTCTTGTAATTTATACAATGTTTGTATTACAAACTGTAAGAGAGAGTTAGAGCTACCTAATACCCTTATAATTATTAACTTAGAAATCGAAAGAAACATCCCATAATTATCCTTGAAATGTGGCATATCCACAATAGGTTTGTAGCAAAATTATTTCGGATGTGAAAATGAATCCGATTATTGCTGCAAAAAATTTCCGTGTAATCATGACCGATGAAAAGAGGCAGATTCCAGTAGGATCGCATTGTAACGTTCGTTCCAGTCTTTCAACCTAAAATTAAAATGATTGAATTTTTAAAATGTAAATTTATATCGACATGCTCTGTGAAGTAATTATTTAATATACCGCAACGGAATATTGGCCATTGGGACAAGCCTGAATTCTCGCCTTAATTGACATGCTCATTTGATGTACCTCAGCAGCAAAATAGGTCACGGCCACTATCCTATAGCAAAACTGAAAGAATGCGAAACAAACGTAAAGACTCTGTTGAACTGTTAAAACATCCTTGGCTAATGGACCGATCCAGTGGAATAGCATCACAACAATTATGTAAATGTTGCAGGCGTAGTTTCCAAGAATTAAGGGATAAATATATTCTTGGATTTGGGCGACCAACTTTGTAATGACGAGATACTCATCTTGATAATCGTCCAAGTTTCTAGAGACGTCCATCCTCGAATTGGGGCGCTTTTGCATTATCATTCTGCCGGTTATAAAGAGCTCCTCAGCATTTTGATCTGCTTTCTCTGGAGATCTATTTCCACCAGAAAGGTCTTCGGCAAGGCATTTGTCCATGATCTTCAATTTTTCGTGGAGAGCTCTACAAAGTACCATGGGAATTGTATCCATAAATACCCAGCCCCAGGTGGATAGCTTAATTATTATGTAAAATATTATAATTATTGGTGAATATGCAAATGGGAGAACATCATTCCAATGAAAAAGAATTTGGATGTAGAATTTTTGGAGATTTGATGCATTCATGGGCCATGGCTTATTGGGTGGTCGAGCAAGACGTTGAAGATCGTAGAGAATATTTTCTGTGATTCCCAGTAGCATGGTTATTGTGATTATTAGGGCACAGGAAATAGGAAAAGTGGAGACCCATTTTTGTCCGGGAGACTTGTGATTAGTTAGAGAAGAGTTTTCATTGGACATGATGAAATTTTGAACTATTTTGCGTAGTTTGAGAGTTGACAAAAGTTGATATAAATAGCTGGAAAATAAATTTCCCTTAATAAGTTATTTTAAAGGAGTCTTAAGCAAGCTGTTTTGTATTTACTTACATGAAAAACATGACGATGGCATATCCGGAATGACAAAAGCCCTCGGTCTTTACAATTGTTGTTTGGTCCTGCTGAAACTGTTGAATGTTGAGGCGGAGAACAAGAAATGCGTTGACGAGAAGAAAAAGGGAAAGAAACAATGAAAAAACTGTGGAAATGTTGATTTTTCTGAAATAAATAGAAAGTAAAAAATAAACGAGTAGATAAAGGGTGTTTCGTAAGTAACGTAAGTGAATTCCGCTAAACATTGTTACAGACAGACGTTAGAAACACGGAACGTATGGATATAAATTGAAATTATGCTCTTTACCAATTTTACAGCTAAAGTATTTTGGGCTTTTGCTATTACTTTCGCTTCTTTTGAATTACTCTATTGGTTTAAATTTTTATTTTTATAAAATAATTATTGCTAAGCTCTTTACCCTTTGCTTTGATCCTTTTCTAGTACATCTCCTCCTGAAATGACACCAAAACATCGCCCGAGAAAAACTATGGGCTTCAGTGCTCGAAGGAATTGTTTGTTACTGGCTAATTTGTATTGGGTGAAAAACACACCCACTTCAGAATGTTTCATGGTGATTTGGTTTGAATTTTACGACGCCGTTGATAATTTTCAAAGTGCGATTAGGCTCAAAGGGGACTGAAAATTCATTTAGTTTGTGAAAACATTTAACAATTATAGACTGGTAGATAAGCAAACCGGACATAATTTTTTAAATGTAAATTATTTATAAAAATAAACCAGAATTTGAGTTTTCTGACAATTTTTAGGTAAAATATAAAACCGTAGTTTCCATAGTAACATAACAACTACTAAAGCATGTAAGCCAGATAGAAAGCTAAATGACGTGCAAGTTTATGTCTATATCTGGTCCTTACTTATGTATACACGGGTCAACAATTTGTAGCTATGTACTATATTTGGCATTATCTTTGTCGTCGATCTTTTTTTTTGTTTTAGAATTTGTATTGGTACACGCAAATATTTTAAATTTTTTTATTAGCTTTGTATCGAAACAAAAAGAGCATTCACTAAATAAAGCCATGTTTGATCAAATACTCGTAACCCATGTAGTGTTGATTATATATAATACATAATTTTGATGATTTGAAAGCCAATTTCTTCCAAAAATATTACGAGTGACTTATGTTGAGCCCAGGCAACATCTTTGGAAAAAGAGGAGAAGTTTGCTTGGATATCAACTTTTAAAAACAAAATTGATGCTCCGGTGAATCATTTAATTAGACAAGGAACTGTATCTTTTTTGGTTATTTACAATTAATAGTGATGTTAAACATGCAAAAAACTGACAAATTAATGTTTGGAAAAATATCAGTAGAGAAGTTGGGAAAAAATTCATTAAACCAAAAAATAGATTCTGGTTTGTTCTTATAGAACCTTTCTGAATTAACATGTAACGCTGTCAGTTGCAATTATATAAAAGTCATTCAGACTAATAGGTTCAGTCATTTCAATGAGATAGCAATGAACTATGTCCTTTGGTTTGTGTAACATTTGTAAATATTTTAAATATATGGTTTTATTTAATAAACGATCTTTATAAATGAAGTATAAGATAGCTCATTTATAGTGCTTTCGTCAATGTAATCTAGTTTATATTTAAACTTAAATAACTTACCAGACACTACAGAAGACTATTTTCAGGATTTATACAATATACTGTTTAAACGCTTAATGAACTCGTCATATACGTAAGTTTCAATCATAGTTAAAAGTAAAGAAATATAATAAAGTAATATGTTGACTAAAATAGCTTAGGTATTTACTTCTTTTCCGAAGAATATATTCATGCCCATGCCCGCATACACTTCGTTGGCCTACAACTCCTACTAACAAACTGTCATCACGTACATTCCAGCCCAAATCAGTACCACCACTTAATTTCAAAATAGACAACTTCATTGACAAAGATTTTCTTGTAGACATTTTCATCAACAGTATACATAATATACAGAATGACAAAGTCCATATCAGAATATGAAAAATATACCAAAGAAAAGCTAAATTGACATATTTACTCAAGGTAATTAAAAATATCTCATTAAAAGCATCTTTTGTAATTGTATATACCATAAAGCTAAACTCCTATATTACTCACAAGACAATACATAGGTTCCGGAACTTATACAATAACCTATTTCAGTGTCATTTTAACTTATATAACGTAAAAGTAAAAAACGGTGTAGCAAGAACTACAATTAAAGATATTGTAGTCAGGAAATAACTAGTTTACTTATTACAAACAACATACATGATTATCAAAACCGAATTTCACAGTCATCTAGTCTCCAGCCAGATATTTATTTTTGCATTGCGAGTATTTATGAAAAGTATAACTAGTACGACTTTATAAAAATGATTATTAATCTGATCACTACTTTTATCTTACTTCTTTAATTCCAAAGCAAGAGTCGAAGTCTTCTTTTGATGGTTTACGATTGATAAACGAATCTGCTCTGCATCCTAGTTTACCCATTGCTATACGAAACAATTATAAAACTGCTGCCCTACAATCGCAAAAATGTGGAACGTTTCAGTGCAGAGCTATATTTGAAAATTTTGACGAAAAAATTGTATTAAAAGAAGACTAGCTTAGTTTGCGATACTTAAAAACTTGCAAAAATACAGCAGTGTTCCTTCCGTTTTATATTGCCAGCACGTTTGACAAGAAAGTTCGGGACACTGTAACATATTTTTTACTAAAAATGGTGGTAATTTTGAGTTTATTTTTATATTAATTATTTGTATTGGCTTTTACTAAAAAGTCAAAGTCAAAAATAATATATAAGCTGCAATGTATTTAATAGCTAACAAAAATACTTGCTGTAATCCTATCAAGTTTTTCATTTAAATGTGAATTTAACTTCTTAGACATTTCATAATAAATGCCTTCCGAGCCTCATATAGCAATATTAGCAAAAATCTTAAATATTTGCAAAGTATATAGTACAGCAACCACATTCGCGTTTTGTGCTTGCTTAATGGAAAAATAAGTAAAAAAATTCATAGGAAATAAAAATACAGACTAACAAAGCAAGAACTATGTGTTTTATTTTACTTACGAAAGGGAACCTAAGAAGTTGATTTAAAAAGTTTCAGCTTGTATGCATCCTGTTTAGAATCATATTTATAAACTCAAATCTTCAGCATTGCATTGGACGGTCGCACAGCCAACAGCGAACGTATGTCTGTTGTAATAATATGATTTCAGATGTGACAATAAATCGAATCATGCCAACTAACATATATCTTGTAATTATGATTGTTTTAAATAGGAAAATCCCATCGTGACAGTATTGCAGTATTCGTTTTAATATTAAACATTTATTATTTGTTTACATCATATACATATATTTCCGACTAAAAGAACTTATTCTTGTTCGAACAAACACTGAAAATCTGGAGTGGCTGTCATAAATTAAAACTGCATTCGGTAATGACCATATTGCATTACCGTATGTATGTACTTAATTTTAATTTACAATATTAGCTTTAGTCACGAGCACGCGTGCCAAGTTTTGCGTGCAATGATAATATTTTTTTAAACGTATAATATTCAAGTAGCTTATCAAATAGGAAATAAAGTAGTTAAATACTTGACAGTAATGCTGATATATAATATACGATTATATTATATGGACCTATTGGGCATACAGCCTTGCAAGTGTAAGCATTTTCTCATAATTACAAATTAAAACTTTTACAAAACGTAGGCTACATTATATACGTAGGCATAGTTTGCATTAAATAAAGGAAACTATTAGGTAAAAGAAAAGTACTTTCCTCATTTATAATTAACCTTGCCTACATAAATATAATATTTAAAATTAGTAACACACTATATTTGTGCAAGTGCTTGAAAGCAATAATAAAAGATTATTGTTCTTTTTAAGTTTATATGAAAGTTTTAATTTAGTTTAAAGCTAAGAATGTTTATATAAGTAGTTCACTATATTTTTTAATTGGCATAGTACTCGCTACATTAAAAATGCTCCATTTTCTATAAAAAATAAAACAAAATAAATTTGTTTGCACTGTATTTCATTTACATAGATATTTTACAGTCAAAAACGTTAAACGGAGTCTATAAAATAATTATGTTATAGTCTTAAACCAAATATACTATTTTACATCACATAAACTGACAATGACTCGACTTAATATTCTATGTTTGAACTTGAAGGTTGAAAACTATTATAAAATATAAATATACTAGATTAAACGTAAAATGTTCGAAAGTAAAATACTTACAAAGTTGATACTATGGTGAGTGAATAATTTGAATTCCGGCTTAACACAGAGTTCCTCGGCCAATTTTAACCCATTTGCTATGCACACTGCTTTCCTTAAGAGTTTATAAAAAATATATGCTTTATTAAGCTATATTATTAAACACGTCTCTAAAAATATTTTTAACAATAATATTTGTTCAGTACTAACGTAGATACCAAACAGTAATTTTGTTTGCTCTTACGATTTTGTTTTTGCAACTTCTCCTAAGTATTATAACCTTTGTTTTGGATTTACACATAAACTTTTGTAATTTCTCAAAATAATTAGCGACACGTTTCCCCATCACTGCTCCATAATTTACTAAATTTACCGGTAAGACGCACCTTGTCTCAATGAATACTGCTATCATTGATAAAATAATTCCAAAAATTAACAAAATAAATATGATTTGTACATTCCCGTCCATAGTTGCTGCATGAACATCGTCAATGCTTCTTGCAAAAGCAGCAAACTTGTTGCTTTGAGTAAACAGTTTACTCCAAAACTCAAGAATTCCAGTTTCCATCATCCATCTTAACCGTATAGTTACAGTCTGATGTATCTTTCCTTTCAAACTAAATACAAAAAATGAACGTACAATTATTTCCGAGCCAACGTACAAATCTTTTGTAACACCAGAAACTTGCACTTTCTTCGCAAACGTGTTGGCAAGATAAGCGGGAAGAATCAGTGCTGTGTTTTTGCAAGCTTTTAATGATTTAAAAGTCAATTGCTCCTCATTAATTTTAATTTTTTCTTCGAGATTTTCAAGATAATTCTGCACCGACATGTTCCAAATTGGCCATTGAATTGCAGCTGTTTGATAAACCGTTTTTATAGCAGTCAATAAGTTTGAATGTAAAGCGGACTTCTCAATCGGCAACAACCCTTCATAGCTAAAGTTGGTTCGTATTTGATGATCCCTTACTTCTGAACTAATTTCAAAGTATTGATTAATAGAGGTGTACTTAAGAGTATGGTTGGATTGTTTATCGATTGAGAACGCTCCGTTTAAATATGTTTCGTATTCCTCTTCCCATGCGCTCTCCGACATTGGCAACAAAGCACTTATGGTTCCAGTTCTAGTAAAAATCGAAAAATCATCACGAAACAATTCTTTAAACAGTTTATATGGGACCGGTTTTCTTGGAGATATCAGAGTGTAAACGTTATTGTTTTTGTACGCGTTGCTAAGAACCGTAGCAACCATCATGTAGAAAATGGCTATGCAGCACACCTTGTTATTTTTAAGAACATTAGCATTAAATGGGTCGCCTTGCTCTAATAAAGGTTTCATTGCCATAAAAATACTGTCTATAATTGTTGGGTTGACAAAATTGCAAATCACTTTTGAAACTACAAACAACGACAGAATAATAAAAACCCAAACAGCCCATTCGTAAACACTTGTCAACTCAAAAAAGGCTACGCCCTCGTGATCACTTTTCCCCCCACAACTTACGAATGTCAGTTCGTTTATTTTGTCTTGAACATAAAATGGATAGGCGAGTGAGTAATTGCTGGGGTAATTCAACTCTACTTTTAATTCACTCACATAATACATATAGTCACTCGTAAGATTTTCTATACGGTTTCTGTAATTTGTACAGAATTACATATTATCTGAGTCAATAAGATCATCATATGCAAATGTATAGTTTTTCAGGACGTCCCTCCAAACAAAGGCAAAAACTTTATATAACTTATTGGCTGGCTTGATATTGACAAAATTGGAATTTCTAAAATTCAGCTTGTTTGGACAGGAAAAAAACTCATACACTTTCTGTGTGGCCGGGTCAAATAACTCAGAAATATAAAAAACGTGGGTATAGTCGACCCTATGGAATGCAAGCAATGCAGTGTCGTTAGACATTATCAAATTTCTTTTAATAGCATAAATGCTGGAATCATGTTGGTACAAAACTGGCTTTAAAACAGCTCTCATAATCAGTCCTACTGAGAAATTCAGTTGTCCTGGCATATTTCTCGTTTCTGTTTTAGTCAACAATACTATAAAGTTTTCTTTGAACCAAGCATGTATTAATTTATTTAGATTTACCAAATTTGAATCTATCCATATCTCAATGGTTTTAACAATCCATGCTTGAGTTTGATTTGAATTTAGATAGAGCGCAAATATTTCAACTTAGAGAACGGCAGGTGGTGATGGCTGACTGTATATATAATTTAGAGGAAAGTGTAAGTTGACTCGAATCTCACAGTTCCAAGGTTTGCTTCTTAAAACAAGTTGAAATCTATTTTGACGAACACATATATCCCTACTGTCTTGAATTTTAAAATAGCCACTGACCACTTCAAAAAGATCCTTTGACATTGGACATTTTATTTTGAGCACATTATTTGAGTTTTCTGAAGCAAACAAACTCACATTTTCATAATTTAAAAAAGGTAGCCAAATGTAATATAAATGTGCCGAGTTCTCTGATATAAATCGTTCTGAAATTTGTCTATTAAGTGTTGTCAAAACACTTCGCCGTAGAACTACAGGGTAGTTACTGGATCTGATGTCGTGGCCTTGATAGTTATCCACTGCCGTGTAACATGTTGGCCCGTTTGAAGGGAGGTAGCTCCAAAGTTTGTTTAAATCGGTTTTTGCTGTGAAAATGTTCTGATATGCTTCTGAGATTTCTGACAGCGGAAACTTTCCTTCATAATCGAATGTGTTACCATTAGGGGGATCTTTGATTTTGAAGGAATAAAGATTTGGCACATTTATGGTTTCCGAGCATGCACAAAGTTGAAATCGTAATACCAGTAAAACAAAAACGCTGACTTTAAGGTATCCCCCATATTTCATAATTGTATACATTTTATTTGTATTGTCAACTACTGTTGAAAACTTTACACTTTTATCGGCATGGAAACAAATATACAACTTGTTCGAACAAGTTTAATTGTACTGTCCACGTACAAAGCCTGTAATATACATAGAAAAGTTTTGAAATAGCTTACATTTTGTAAAATTACCAAAGTTGTTCAATTTATTGTAAAATTAGATATTTATACTACTTTATCAAACGAGCACGCAACAATATACAATAGATGAAAATTTTCAAAATATTTCAGCAAGTGTAAGTTGTATATAGGTCTAAATTTTTTAGGAAACCAAATCATTCCGCATGAACAACCTGACACGTCGTATAACAAGTATTTAAGGCATTTGCGCAGTGCAGATAAATTTCCATTAAAACTAATCAACTTTTGTTATATGCTATATCACGGAGCTATTTTATTGTATTTTACCTACACATCAGTCCGTCTGAATACAAAAATTTTAAAAATTACAACTTACTGCAAATTTATGCAGGTTATATTTCCGGTTTTCTCAAAAAAATGTCAAAATTTTATTAAATGGAATGACAAAGATTTTAAGCAAATACAAATACCAGGATACAATATTATGTGCTATTATATGTTTTTGTTTTCGAAAGTTTTTGAATTGCTTGACTACTTGTTATTCGAAAACCTATTTAGGTATGTTGCACAACCAATTATATTAAAACGTTGGTGTGATAAAGCTACCCTAAAATAGTGTAGAAAAGCCACTAGCTAATAACAAATTCTTAGAAAAGTAGTTAAGCAACGACTGAAAAAACACAACCATGCCTGAAATGTGCTGTATGTAAGCATTTAACGATCAAATTAAAATTTTTGGTCACATGTTGTGTGAAGGAAGATGAAACGTGAGAGCTTTTAAGTGATGAAGAAGTTCAGCTATTTAACTATAAATTTTATGCAAAAACAATTACTTTAGGTTTAACATATTGCTGGTGAAAAATTTCAAACATGTTTATTTTAATTACTTTAATTAAAAGCCAACTAAGAGTGTTCCGGTTACATTTTGCCACAATAAATACTTAAAAATTACAATGCATCCAAACTGGGATAACCGTATCATGTATATAAAATGTTTGCTTTTGAAAAATTTGCCAAAATTTAAAAAGCGTTTCTAATTCACCAAGGAATAAACTAGTGTTAAATCAATGAAGTGTGAAAATATAAACTATTTAATACCCGTAAGCACATATTATCTGACATTTCTCGAAAGTAACGGTTTTATTTCTTTTGCTCCCTCCACCTTACTATAAGGGTTAGAATATTTCAACAAAAAGGCTTAGCAATTCAGCAGAAATAAATTCTTGTGCAATTTGTCATTGAATATACAATTCATAAACTGGAATACAAAAACACAATTTACAAAAATCCTTTGTATATACTCAAAATGAATTTAGTAATCTTGGTAAAAGCTATTTGTAAATTGCATTGAATGAAAGTGTAAGTTATTGGTATACACAGCAACACGGATAGAGACACGCCATTACGCAAGCTATCAATAACTCGCCTATTGTTTATTGAAGGTAAAATTGACCAATTTCATTTCAGCTTTGTACAACAACGGATGCCCCATTAAAATATATAACGAATTATTTAAAATGTTGTAACAAAATGTTAGTAAAATTTTACGTTTTAAAACCGTCCACAAAATGTTGAGGGGCCTTTTAGTGAATTTTCGGAGACGCAACCAAATTACTGTGATATTATTTTTTATATTTGCAACACTTTCAGTCTGTTTATTTTTGAATAATACATATTTTTACACTGTTTGCCAAGATTCAGAATCAGAATCTCTTAATTTTAAAACCAAGGACCATCAAAAACAATTTTGCAGTTTACCAGATCTAGACTCCAATCATCCCTCTATTTTAGATGTTATGGAAAACGAAAAAAATGTGCCACTTAATTGCTCTAAGAAGGTTCCAACCTTGTTTGATTCATGGGTGCACGAAAAGCCTTTTCCTCCAAGACTGGTACCTGTAGGGAACTTTAAGGGAATCAGATCCTGCTGTTATCGATTAATACTTTTTAACCGTCCAAATCAGTTTTCAAAAGAGTGTTGGAGGGTGAGTCTAGTTTGGGAGACAGTGATTCCCAAAGAACACAGTTTCATTTCTATTGAATGCGCCTTTATGAACTGGAGGATAAACCAAAGGGTAATTGTGGACATGCATGCGTTCATTCATCCGGGGCAAAAGAAGACGCAAAAAGTGGGAGGAGCCAAAGATAAGGCTAATGTGGTTATCTTGGGAGTGGATTCAATGTCTCGAATGAACTTTTACAGGACCATGGGGAAAACACGTGACTATTTGGAGAATGAGTTGAACGCTGTGGCAATGGAGGGAATGAATAAAATTGGAGGTGGGTACCAGATTTTTTTATAGAAAAACGTGGTTATTATGAAATATAAAAATTACTAATTGTTTGCAGAAAACACATTTCCCAACATTGGAGCAATGGTGACAAACCGGTACATCAGTGACGACATTCGTATTTCCTGTATGACCAATGGTTCTCCAGAAACCTGTGACTTTGTGTGGCTTCACTATTCCAAAAAGGGTTATCGAGTTCTTTATGCCGAGGACGAGGTCAGAGCAGGTCTCTTCCGTCTACTTGAACTTGCAGGCGTTGGGGACTTTAACTCATCTTCTGGTTCCGAGAAAACGCCAGAGTTCTACTTTCCTCCATTTTTGAAAGTTATCGATAAGTACTTGGGTCATGAAAGGAGAGTTGTAGGAAACTTGTGTCTGGGACCGAGGTCAGCTCTTGAAAAGACATTAGAATATTTGAAAATGATGACGGTGGCAATGGAGGAAACTGGACATAATTACTTTCAGTTTGGTTGGTTTTCTGCTTTAACTCATGATTTTCTTTATGGAGGTCGGCTGGCGGATGATGAGTATAAATCTTTTTTGAAGTGGAGTCACCAAAACGGTTATCTTGATAACACTCTGCTTATCATAATGAGTGACCATGGAGCATTAATTGGCGATATTCGGAGTTCAGATCAGGGTCAGTTGGAGGATAAGCTTCCCTTCATATATATTATCCCTCCGAAATTCTGGAGGGAACGCTATCCAAAGGCTTTTGAGAATATGCAAAATAACCGCAAACGGTTGATAACCGTCTGGGATGTCAGGCAAACAATGGAACACATTTTACAACCGGAACATCTTCAAGATGATAAGCTTCGGGAATTTCATGAAATTAGTAGAAACCGGTCACAAGACTTTAGTTTATTCCTTCCAGTGCCTGCATCTCGGACATGTGGTGACGCTGGAATACCTCTTATCTACTGCACTTGTAATTACCAAATGGAGATGGTCCCTCTGAATGATACTCGAATTGTCTACTTCGTAAATCAGGTGCTTGAACATTTCAATTCCATTTTGAGACCGTATCCTCAATGTGCCCAGCTTTCGATTGGTCAAGTAATGAAAGCTAGTCGCCACAGTTTTAAAGAAAACAACCAAGAAGATAAGCATAACATATGGGAAGCTTATCAAATTGCTTTTGACACGGTCCCAAAATGGACAACTTTTGACGCCTGGTTGACTCGTCAAGATGAAGGTAGTGAAGGAATTGATATTGGGGACAAATGGATCACCAGACATCATGGGAGATCCACATGGTACACACTTGACCAGAGGTCGGCTTGTCTAAGGGACGCGGATAATAATATAGATCTTGACCTTAGAAGCGTCAGGCCTCTTTGCTACTGCCAATAATGAAATTTTCTCTATAATTGTGTTTGTAGTTAATTAATTGGCTGGACTTTTAAATGTCTAAAACTTCTTATTTACCGACTTGCTAAAATATGGCCAATATGAACATAATATTATGTATAAAAAATATTGAGCACGGTCTATTTTTGGTCGTTGTTTATCTACTGTTAACTGTTATTATGGTTGCTGACTTGTCATTTTTCATGACATGACATGTCAATTTTTCAAAACAGATAGGCAAAAATGCCATGCACATGACGATAAGCTGTTTACTCAAAGCAACAAATTCGCTCCGTTTGGTAGGGGGTTTACTAAAAACCACATCTTTTGAAATCCACACCCTGCATCCCGCACCTCACATCCCAAATCTCAAATCCACATAATTTTGTAAAGGCTTTACCCGTTGCCCGCAATCGTTTACGTCAAACTAATTTTTGTATGAGTTGTTCTTTGATTATAAAATAAACTTGAGAATACCATTTTAGAATTTAAAATTTCCATAAATGCATTATTGGATTTACCGGTACACCTGAAGCAATTATCAAGTATTCTAAAAATGTTTATTTGATATACTTAGGTGCTTGTTTTGAAACTGGCCAGTCTTCACATTGTTTCACCCAATGCACATAAGTATCATTGTCACCTATGACGAATGCAAATGGTTTGTATAAGCTACAAATTTGAATTTCTTCAGTGCAAACACTATTTACTCTGAAGATTATGGGGCAGTTTCTGGCCAATGTGACCAAGAGATTTTTATCTTTACGTTATATTTATGAAGGCGGTTTCATTGCTAGTTAAAACGCCATCAAAAAAATAATCTTTAAATACGAGATCTCGTACATAAAAAATAATCTCGTACATGTCTTGTAAAATCAATTTACATTACCTGAAAACAAATATTTCGTCCGTGAAACTTTAAAATAGGATAAGTAAAAACCTGCAAATCTCAAAATATGATAAGTAAATAAGTTGCAACTCTCAAAACCTTACAAGTCACTTTTGGGGGAATATGAGATTTCCTTGT
>JAQFYG010000563.1:0-28149 GCA_034694325.1 Entomobrya corticalis | reverse complement strand
TTGATACCATGGAAACCAAAATCGGTTCATAAATGTAGCCGTGGCGTTCAAAACTCTGAACAACTTTGGAAAAATTTAATTTTTGACCCTGCCCCTTGGGGGCCGGGGTTAGGGTCAAAGCGACTTCACCCAAAGACCCACCTAGACACCCCCTACCAATGATGCAAGTTTGGGTTATTAACTTAAAAGTGCGTTTTTTCTGCTGTTCAAAATATTTGGATTGTCTCAAATATATTTTTATGTTCGTTATGCGTCCACAAATCATAAAATAAAACAAATGTCGGGAACGCTTGGATTTCAATGAACTTAATATTTAACGGAAGAAAAGAATCAAAGGTTGATCGTACAGGAAATACAAATTTGAATTGTCATCTAATCGTCGTCGTTTATTGAAAAAAAGTTGACACTTTCAGAATATATTTACCAGAGCAAAATCCTATGTTCTTGTTCAGGCAGGGCTGCCTCTGCATCATAAACTCAGTCATCGTTTCCCATTGATACATTTATATATAAAAAGATTATTATCTGATTACCAGATACATGCAAATTATGCAGGTCAAAACTACCAAACTGCTTTATCTGATATACCGTTATGAATTTGTTTTGAACAAATCAATATATTACACTGCCATCTGGCTTATAGTAGAACCGCTCACTCAACCAATAGAATAGTCCCGCACAGCGACAAGAATTGCATTATACTTTCGATTGCATTTATAAAATTTTAATTTTAAACATTTAAAAATGTTTTCCCATCATCGCACGGAAGCTTGTGGGCGCTATGCACAGAAACCGGAAAATAAGTCAACCAAAGATGAAGTTGAGCTTTTTGAGGAGGCTGAACCAATCCAGCAAAAGATTGAAAATCTTCGGACGAAAATAACTTTACAAGAACGGTACAATGCTGCACTCAAAGATAACTTGGAGGAGACGTCGACCGGCAACTTTGCCATTCTCCGGGCAATGTTTGCAGATGTATATAATCTGCGAATCAGTTTGAGGGGCGCCGTAAGCAAAGAAAAATGGGCAGTAAATAATGCGTTAAGAACTCATCGTTTTTTTCAACTAGCTCTCAAAAAATGTCTACCCAATGAAGCCATTGAGTGGATGGACGACAAGCTGTTTGACAATACAAAGTTACTAAATGAACATGTAGCCAGGTTAATCACCAAAAGGAAAAAGCTAGAAGGTTCTGAGGAGGCTGTCTCGGTGCTGGAAAAGTGGCCTATTCCGGGATCTCTCCCATGGGAAGTTAAACTGGAGGAAAAGATGCAAGAACTAACTGTGGCTCAGTCAAACACCAAAATGAAATTGGAATGTGCTCAAACGCTTAATGTATTTAGTACAAAATAAAAATTATTAAAAATAATAAAAATTGATTACTTAAAATGTACAATAGCATTTAAAAAATATTAATATCTCAAGGGAAAGTACAAAGCTATACGGGTCCGACTGCGGGATGAGCGCAATTTATATCAGCCCATTATTCGGAACCTCAACTCCCAACTGGGTTTTCAGCTTTCCGAGCTAAACAATTTAGAGCAAATGCTGGGCTACGCTCAAAAATTTCAAAGGGATGCAGAAAGCACTCTGGAATGGACTGAAAAAGAAGCTTCCACGAGTAGAAAATTGAGAAGGGCACAAATAAGTAGGATGCGACGGGAGATGCAAAGGATCGTGCAAGAAGAACAATTGGCCCTTCAGGGCAAATCCGATCATCGTAAACAAAGTGAAGTTGAAAGGGATGCCTTTCATGTGGACAATAAGAAGCATCCAACAGACGCATTCCTCCACAATGAAAGCAGTCTTGTGATAATGGACAACGAGGAGACTAAGTTGCAAGAACGGCTCTCTCAGAAACGAGCCATTATTGACACATTCAATGATAACGCTGCTCTGTTAGTGGACGTAATGAAGATTCCCAATTTGACTCATATACCAACTCGAATGGAGAACGTTATCAATTTGACAGAAATCCTTAAAGAAGAAATAAAGTCAAAAGAAGAGCTGAAGAATAATCTGATTCGGCAGCGAGACCAGTTAATGCAATTGTATTGTGTTATTCGATACACCGGAAATGGTCATGTCACTCACAATGATCTCATAATACAAGATTATCAAAAGTCACTAAATAAGCTGGAAAGGAGGACTACTGTAATACAGGATTCATTGAATCTAGACTCTGACCTAATGATGGACATGCAGCTGGGAATATCTTCTTTGATACAGCGAATGGAGGGATTAGATCGCAAGCCAATTCACATCAGAAATACGGATCACTTGATGAGCGTCCTGCCAATATTTTATGATAAGTTAGAGGCTCTCACACAGTCCTTGGCAGACTTGAAGAAACACATACCAGCTTATCTTCTTGAGACGCCTGGAACGACAGGTAGACGACGCACTCAACACATAATGGCCACCCTTGCTCTGCAAGTTCCAGGAAAATATGTGAGAGTGGGAGACAACGTAGAAGTGGAAGAAGCTTCGGACGAAGAAGAATTTGACGACTTCAAAGTTCCAGGAAGGCTGGAGCTGAAAATAAAAAGCGAAAAGATTGTGGAGCAAGGATTATTGAGAATGGGAATCACCAGTGCGAAAAAAAGAAGAACAAGACAAAGATCAGTACATAGTAAACCGGGGTCTATAAGTCAGTAATAGTTTGCTCCTATAGCTATGCCCAGAAAATATATCTTTTATCTGTAAGTTTTTTAAAATAAATCAATTGGGCATTGCAAAATAAAGACCTATTGACCAGTTTGGCATTTATGCATGACTCCTGCCTTCCATTCTACTCCATATTTATTTATTTGTTTCTTGTTTCCAACATATTTGGTTTTATTTCTATTGAATTGAATTGATATTACATTTAGCTTATTAAAAACATTCAAGTAAAACACTGAAAATTCACTTTCCTACTTACACATATATCTTGCATCTGATGATGAGTGCATCTTCATTAATAATTTTTTCACATATGTAATATGGGCTTACTCTCTATGTTTCTCTTTGTGCTCTCTGACTCCCACTCACTCAATTCAACTAAAGCGCTTTTTAATATTTCCATTATTATGTACCTGTTGTTTAGCTTTCCTCCTACATTTTTACTTACATCTAAATTGGATGGAAAAACAAGTTGGCATAAAAAGTAAAATGGAGACAAAATATTTTTTTCATTTCTCCTTTAATGTGGATTTATTCTAGCTGGTGGGGTTCAGCTTGATGCATTTTCATTTTGATGAGCATTTTTGTACACACTTTTATGTTTCTTTCCAGAAAAAAGATTGCTTAGGCATATATGCATATAACGATGAATACAACTATCAACTGTGGTGGATTTAGACCTCATTTCTCAGATGTTGAGAGGGTATATTATTATTTTCTATAGACTACATTAACAAAAGCCGGGGATTTCTAGTTGAGTAAAAATGAAGAGGCGAGTCGAGATGATGTACAAAAGTATCATCAAAAGAAACAATTTTTGTTGTCTTTTTCTTTTCTTCCTAAGGCCTTTTTCATGGAACAAAATACACTCTGTAATAATAATCAAGAGAAAAGCTTTTTTTGAAAATAGGTGGTAAGATTAGTTGAAATTACTTGTCGTTATACCAAAGCATTCCATTTTTATATAAACTGCATAATATATACACTATCAAGTATGCTTTTTCTAGAATTGATTACATGAATAAAAATATGCCGCATATAAACTCTGACTGCGCATTATACAGAGTAGTTCTTTCTTGGCTGCAAATGGCAAAGTTGTTTTCTTTTAAAAATGTGTTTGGATGGGTCTGTATTGTTTAACTTGTAAAGTAGGAATTCATTATCGTCATCATTATAACATATCATACACAATCGACAAAATGTATCATCATCTCTACTTTCTTTACTTCATCTGCATTGCAGTGGCGTAATGCTCAGAATTGTCGCAATGCATTACAAGTTTACAACTCAAAATATGTCGTCACTTCAACTAAAAGACGAGATTTTCAGAATAGCTAAAATGATGTTGACGTGTCATGTAAGCTTGCTTGAAGCATGAGATCATAATCATTTGCAAATCAATGATAATGATAGCAGTCAATACTCCTGTGGTGATTGTACCGATATCCATGTGTGGCTTAAATACATCCAATCTAACCATACAGGAAAAACTTAGATACGATATTACAATCTGTTTTCGTTTATCATTATGTCATACCCTTTTCGTGGTCTGTATATAATATCCACCCTCTCTTCTCATAGTTTCTTTTTACTGGTTTACTTCTTCCTCTCCCCTTTTCGAACAGAGTGTAATTCATTCAAATGTGGTATTGCTTGCAGCAACTCTAGTAACTATATATCAAGTAGAATTTTTTTGTCTTTTTTCTCTCAAATGAAAATAATATGGCATCGTGATCATTATCCTTAATTTTAGCTCGTTATTTTTCCATCATTTTCCTGTTTCCTTCATTTTTATTGCTTTCACTGCACTGTGTAGTGCACGGATACACGCAAGCTGTATATGTGTTGTTATTGTTGTTGGTGAAGATAGTTGACTTTTTCAGAGAAATGTCACTGAATTGTCGAAAATAAGGCTTAACATCATTATCCTTTTATTTATGACTCATAGACATAGTCATTTATAGCCTGTAACGTTTCTTATTATTACTGTTCATCATCACGTCAGCACCACCAGACAGTAGTATACCATCAAAGTATTTCCGAGTATACACGTATATGTGCAGTGCTTCCATTTTATTTCATCGAAAAAACTGCAATCAAAGAAAATGATTGTTTCCGAAATGCCCTATAGCATGCAATAATTCTGATACAAATAACTTTTCTGGGAAAAATACTTCTCGTTTGATACATGTCTAATGTCTATTGCAGTTTTATAATACTAAAGATGAATAGAGATCATATTTATGTTGGGCACATTCAATAATATGTATATAGTCCAATCCAATATACAACTCACTGAATTTAGCACTTTCGATACGACACCGTACCTTGATATTGCCGTAAATAGCTATAACAATAAGCAGGAGTACACAAATCTGCTGAAAGTTAGTAATGTAGTACATATAAAAATTAAAATCCAATCTTGCAATGTTCGTAGTTCAGTTCGGACAACTTCTTTAGATTTCTTGGAAAAACAATGAAAATTGTATGTATTTTACTCTTACCTACTATATTAAATAGAATCGTACCGCATCCAATCAGTCTGTCATCCCAGATTTAATTCAACCCCGCAGATATTGTTAGTTAATGAAGTCTCTATATTTTATCAAGTCTACCTTCACTCCCCTTGTTCACGCCAATAAACAGTATAATAAATAAATAGATTCGTAGATCTGGAAAAAATGAAACAAGGCAAAAGTTTTCCTTTTTCATTGTAAAATGTGTGGCTTTTTGTAAGTTTGTATTGGCCCCAAAACACGACAAGCAGTAAAAATATCTTATTTCTATATATTTTGCCGTACATCAGATAATAAAAGCATATAATAAACATTTGGAGAAAGGGACCGATCTCACGTGCACCTATTGAGCTATATACATTTAATCCATCCTGTCCATCTTTTTCCGAGACTTTCTTTTTTGAGTAATTTCCCTTGTCTCTTCTTGATTACGGTAGTTGCCAAACTATACTTTGCTCTTCCACTTTTACTGAACTCTTCATTCGTTCGTGCGAAAACCTGGTTGACTTTTTACTTGACTTCGTTTATTTGTCAGAGTAAGTCTTCCGTCTTTCCTTTCGTGTCTCATGCTGTGTGTGTAAGTAGCAGTAAAAAACGAAGAAACAAAATAGAAAATTGGTATGAAACTTATGTCTTTGCTTGCTTACTTTTACTTACTCTCACGTCCCATGTCCCCAACGTCCTACTGTCCAGCAGAGTTCCTTTTTCTTTTGAAAAAATAAAGTATGCAGGTTTCATCCTGTTATTCGTGTGTTCGTTTGAGTCTTTCTTTTCTTTCCTGTGAAGCACGACAAGTGAAAGTCAAAGTGAGCGAATGTCTATAAATAAGAATACTTACTACATTATTGTATGTACTTAGAAGTAGACACTTCCATATGTTCTCTCATATTACAAGAAAAAGAGCTCTCTACCACTTTTCTCTATCTACTTTTGAGAAAGTCAACATCTGGAATTGGCTGAGCTAAGCTGAAACTTCTCTGATGATGGTGCCGGTGGTATATATTTATGGTGCCTGCTCTTTTGAGGATAAAGCTTAACTGGTTTCCTAAAATTCATGCTATACGTATTATATAAACCCGGCAACTGCCCTTTGATATTCCAACAAGCATTGTTCCCACCCGCCCACCTACACACGTACCTTACTCCACCGTAGCGTGTGATGTGTCGTGTCTCTTCAAAAAAATAGTTATTCAGATGAACAACAAAAATAAAACAGAGACAAGATCCAGTTGAATTTAAGAAAGAACAGTTTCGGCTTAACTTATATCTTACAAAAACAGTATGGAGTATGTTTTATTGGTAGACTCTTGTCTAAAAACACGATAGACAAATCTCAAGTCAAGTCATGGAATTTTCGAATTCCGACAAGTACAGGCTACACACTCACACACAAACTTAGTTACGTCCATATGTGGGTAGGCCCCGAGATAAGTTAAGATAAAAGAAAAACACGAAAAAATAAACCCAAACAAGATGGTGGTCTTGTTTTTATAACTCTGGCAAAACACAATATTCCATTAGAATTACTTTTGCTCTCACCCGCTCACTAAAAAGAAAAGTGTAAGTAAGCGTAGGTTTTAGTTTTTATACCAATTTTTACTTGACGTAAACCTTGTGTACACATTTAATAGATATATATGTAATATATGGACAAAACAGCAAGAAAAAAAGTCATTCCAAACAAAACACGATGAGCTAGTAGAGCAAGACCAGCATTGGTTCATCCTACCGCCACCATCATCACAATCATCTTCATCGCAGAAGTAAGTAGACAGATTTTTGATCCGAGAAAATCCTTGGGAAAAGGGCAAAGCTGTAACAACACAACAGACGGAGAAAATGACAAAAATTTACGTAGTTGCTTGCCTCTTTGAAGTAAATAGTTATTCCATGCAAGCTGCTACTCCTGCTAGTTCTGGTTATGGCTGAGAAGAAGAAACAAGAGGCAAAAAAGCAAGAAAGCTTGATGATCCATGACGGCAAAGAAATTCCGGGTGGAGTCAGTTGCGGTGTACTACATAATGTACATATGTATTTATCTACAATAAAGGCCCTGTGATATCATAGAAAACAACGCACTTTTAGACTGTGGTCGACCAAAGACCAAACCAGAGAAACAGAAAACTCCCCTTGTTCCTGTGTCCTTGCAGCATTTTTTGTGTTGTTGTTTTTATATGAGTTATGATGATGTTATGCTTTTGTGTAGTGGCTTTTGCGTATGTTTCCACGAAAAAATTATGAATTTATGCATGAAGCAGCAGAAGTCGCACTTTTTAAGAACCAAGCATTACTCCCATCTGACACAAGAAAAGCCAACAATGGCAAAAAATACACAGAGCAGCTTGTGCACATCTAATCCTTTTTCCTTGCTCACTGACTGACTGACTGATGAGTTATATTTTGAATGAAAATGAATGGGTGAGTTGGTGAGCAAGATGGATGAATGGATGAATCCGGATACATTATTTCCATGTAAAAGCAAAATCATAATAAAAAAAAGTCAACTGAACGAAACAAATAAAAGAAGAAAGGCTTCGTTTCTATTTTACTGCCTGGTTGGACGACGTCTTATCTCCAACGTGGTTTTGAGTTTGTTCGACCACACATGCCAACAAAGTAAACAAGAGTATCCTACCTAACAAGAGAAACAAAATAATTGAAAAGCATTTACCCTACTATAGTAAGCTCAAGTTAAAGCTTTATTTTCATATTTTAATATCTATGCAAGAAGCTATATCTATAATTTTCATTTTTCACTTGTACAAGTATCAAGTTGACCTCTGCTAGAATTTTACTCAAAGCCCAAAAAGATAAGCGGAGCAATGAAAATGAAAGTAACAATATAAAAGATACTACAGTAAGACGTGTCACTTTCTCGTTTCAAATACTAAAACGCTAGATAACTTGTTTATTTAAAGCCGTAGTTGATTTTGATTAGGTATGTTATGTTCTACGGTAAAAAGTTTGTTTTAAACAATGAAATTTGACATTTGACATGGCAAGAAAATAAAATGAAGTGGAATTAGAATGCCCTCAAGGAATAGCACATAATAATGTAAATGGAACATCAGACTAAAACCACCTACTCCTTCCTGAAAAAATTTCATTCGTAGTGATACTTTTCATTGTGTGTATTCTCCTTGGTTTGAACTCATCTTCACATCAAGTAAGATATTTTTTTACGTTAACCATTTCTTAAAGTGGTTAGCATTTCTACGACAAATAAACTTCTAACCCCGTCTTGAACAATCCTTTATTTCACAACTTTTTTATTCCTGTTTCTCTTCTCCCTTCTTATCCCCATTTCCTGTCATTTTCATTAAGATATGATGACTACCTCTTCTACATATATAATATCACGATGCGATAGCATATCTTTTGAAAACAGCTAAAGTATCTTGCTTTCTTCGTTTTCTCTAGTCTCTAGTGACGTTACTTTTTTCATTTCTACTTTATCCGAAACTCTTCCAGGCTCATCTTCTTGATTTTGCTTTCAGTAAAAGTAGAAGATGAAGTCGGTTTTTTTGTTATAGATCTAACAGAGAATGACTTTCATTTTGTAAAGTTTGAATTTTTTTTCTACGTTTTCCCCTTCTTGTGTTTACTACTTCTGATGAAACTTATGAAATGAACTGAAAAAGTTTTTTCTTGTGATGCTGTATGTAAACTCAACAGTATTGAACAAGAATTACTATTTTTAAGCAAAAACTACTATTTTGTTTGTCCAAATGAATTAGAAAAAATAGAAAACCTTGAAAACAGAAGATAAAAGAAGTTTTGTTATTGCATGCGTGAGTGGTTCTACTGCGTATGCCTTATACTTTGCTTCTTGAAAGAAATATGCTTGTACCATAACATGTGTAGTCCAATATCGCAAGCTTTTTTAAATACAAAACTTTAAAAAATAAGTTTTTTTCATAGAGATCAGAGTGAAAAGATAAAAAGGTTTTAACACTTTTCATCTTCCTTTTCCGCTTCCATCTTGTTTTGCCTTTGGTAATAATAAAAAGGCTGATCGTCACCACCACCGCCGCTGCCGTCATCACCGTCATCCTCATCAGCATCAACATTCTCAACAAATGATACCTTCTCTCACTTTCTTACTTCCTTAGTGATTTCTAGATTCCAAACTTGTGATATTAGCTTCCTTATCCAAACGACTTTCCTAAGAACATCCACCCCATTTTTGCCCTTTTTACCACTCACTCCACACAATCCAAACGAGCAATAATCCTCAACTAATAGCTTTACTAATGGCTATATATACTACACAAGTCTATAACATTCAGCTAAAATTGGGAACAACTGGCTAAAAGAAAAAATTCTTTTTGACTTTTGGACTTGCATACTTTCTTTTTTCTTTCATGCACCAACTTAAGTCGGCTCGTTTTTCGATCGACTTGAATTAGCTGAAACAAAGTAACAAAAACAATGCTTAAAGCAAACGTGAAAGTGAAACACTCCTTCTGTTCAAAGCACGTTGCTCATTGCTTGAGCAGAGAAGGGAAAGCTCTAGAGTCACAATTTTTTGTTGAGTGATGCTTTTGGTGTTGCTGTTGATGATGATGGAACATGACTTTCACATTTGTTGTTTTTCACCCTTCTTATATGACTTTGTTCCATTTACCACAACCATTTTTTTCTTCGCCGTTTGAACGTGTGTGTTACTTTTACTCAAGAAACAAGAATGGATTTTTTTACCATTATCATCTTGATCACATGGCTTATGGCTTTTTTGTAATAGTGATGGTGCCGGTGGTAGTGGTGGCAGCTGTTGTTGTTACTTTCCAAGGAAAAAATGTTGCGCTCTTTTTCACACTGCCATTTATACGCTTAATATAAATACATGGTAAAAAAGGAATACTCAGTACAGTGTATATGACATGCTAGTAGCTAGTTGAGGGTTTTTTCTCTGCACTTTCCCACAGCCGTATAGTTTGTACGTATCTTAGGAATGACGGTGATCACTGCCGCATTATGCCATCAACCATCACCTCATCTGGTCTTGTCTGTAGGTTGTTGAAAAACACTTTACTAAGAGAAGTAATCCATATGGTTTTGTACTGGCGTGATACATCATGTTATATATCTACTGCTGAATTGTCATCATCATCAACTTAAAATCATGATACGGTTATCTTCACCGACATCACATTACCATCATCAATAAGAAAATATCTCAGATGGAATCAAGAGTATTGCTTGGTTGGTCGATTTTAGCGTGTCTTTATATATCCAGAGGACACATGACATGTCATAGAACACTGGTCTCCTGGGTTTTACCTTACCCAACCGTTCGTTACTCTGAGGTTTATGTACACATTCTGCATTATTGCAAAATATATACCTTGTGACAGTTTTTAAAATTCTTTACGACAAGTTGATGACGATGATCAAGCTTATGTCATGACAAACGGTGATACAATTTGTAACTTAGTAGAAACTGAAAGGAAAAGTATATACAGACGATATACATTACTTGTGATAGTATACTATGATAAGATAGCATAGGACTATAAGGCATATTCATGCATATTGCCATCTTTCCTTGTTCATGTTTTTCAAGAAAAGAAAAGTAAAGAAAAAAGGTCACATTTGAGTTGCGTTCTTTCAAGTTTTGACAAGAAACACAAGTCACGTTTCGTTTTCTTCTTCTTCTTTTTATATTGTTGGTGAGGAGAAAGCGAAATGCAAAAAAGTACGAGGAAGAAAATGACAATGACAAAAATACCCGCTTGCTTTTCTGCATAGATCCCTTATTCCAAAAAAATGAATGAGCACCATGCTTAAATTGGCTAGATATTATTTCGGTGATATATGCTCTATGTGGGTAGGTATATTCAAAAGAATACTACAACTTGACATTATGACATATAATGTGAAAAGCAAAGGCTTATATAATCATGATAAAAAATACACAAGTGAAAGCTACTCAGTTATATTAGAAGGAGTAGTCGAGCGACAACAGAATAAGACCATCCATAACACATTTGCAATTTGAAATATTACTAAATACTACTCTGAAAACATCAGTTTGTCGGTTGTAATTTGTACGGGAATCTGGTTGGGATGTTGAAGAAAAATATAAACAGTCTAGATAATTTTTACCGGGAAATTGTATATTTTCATTTCAATAATACAGTTTATAATACAATAATAATACCTAATAATGGAAGAGATATACCTATTATGAAAATTAGTTTATGAAAAACTATGTAATACTTCCCAGTTTTTCTGTTTGTGTTAATATATTGAAGAGCAGTGAAAATAAATATAATAATATAAATAGAATTTTTTATACATTGCACTTTTATTCGTGTTTCTCCTTAATCTTATTATATCCTTAAGAATAGTTCATTAAAAATTCAGTTTTCACTAGCTCTCCTTTTCAATGTTGAATTTACGGCCATAAGAGAAACAAGTGGAGAAACGATCGAAAAGCAGGTGAAACATCTGGGGTCTGAAGAGTCTTGGTACTGTTTCTTTTACCTTATTCATTACATTTTAAAAAATCAAGATAAGTAATCAGGAATCAAGAAACTCGTCCCATACATCAACTTTATTTGATATTATGAAGGTATAATATACAGAGTTGACAGGCAATGATCATCGTCGCCATCATCAAATTCCCTTGTTGTAGCCATCATCATTTCCATCACTAACATCATATTGTATGCATGACATTTTTATTATAAACATATGCATGCTTCTGGCTGAAAAGGAAGAAAAAAGAAAGAAACAGTAATAAGGCAGACTGCCGTTGGTAAAAATGGAAAATGCATTTACACCGGAATTCGTTCCGACACAAGTGTAATGTAAGTGGTACAGAGTGAATGGGTATGTTACTATTCAACGTGCCTATCCTTTGACTATTCATGGATATTATATATAGAGTCGACCTGTGTGCTCCCGACCTCTCGCTCTTCTCTCTTCATTTCCTTTTTTATGTTGTCATCTACATACATAATAAAACGAATACGTGTGTGTTCAAAGGACTAGCATTTTCATTGCTAACAATATTTATCATGCAATATTTTATTTTCTATGTAAGAAAAGTTGACGTGAATAATTTATTAAATCTTAAGATTCATTCCTGACGTTTAATCTTTAAAATGTATTGCAAATTCGTTATAAAAACTATTTTAAAGATTATATCGTTGCTACTAATTTAATATAACCAAAGATTAATTTGAAGGCGAGTTGACAAATTTGACCCCAATTGAGAAAACTATAACTAATTTTTCATTTAGTTTAAAATCTTCCCTATTGATTTTAACTGCAAATCAGTGTTATGGATTATTGTATATGTTCGAACAAAATCGTAATATAAAAGGTTTCGTTTGATACATTCCAGTATTATAATCTTGTAGTTACTTAACTCCTTATGCATGTACTAGAAATCAGACTATTTTATCCATTATGTTATAACCGCTGCAAAAACCCGACTCCATGGAGCGTATTTTTATGTAGTTCTCTTTCTTTTGGTTTAGTGCTTTGGCATGTCACCTCGAAAAGATCAAGCTACAACTTGGCTTTGCAATATTATTGTTATTATAGTGAAAGAAGGAGAAAAAGACTTGCATATAAATCGGTTCCTTTCTTCACTACTCTAGAAGGTAGGATACTGATGACGACGAAGAATACGCAGAAAAAATATGCTGCTGTGAAATAACATTCCTTTTATTACAACGCAGCAGTTTTTCTTAACCAAGGCATAACGGTTTCATTTGGTAATATATTTTAAAAAGTAAAAAGGAACACATATATCTATATCATATATGGATATTGGTAAAAGATAAAAACTGTGCGAAATGCAAATACATGTATGCTCTTGTATGAGGCTAACAGTGAGAAAACGTACTAATATAAGCTTTTGTATGTCTATATGTTTGTATGCGTCTGCCTCTGATGTTTGTAATACAGAGTAAATTTTTTAAAGGTGGATGCTTAACAGTCAACGAGACATATTAGTTAGGTGATGCAGATATCTCTACTTTTCTTCCCTTTGCAGATTCTTACTAGCTCTCTGTCTCTTCCAATTTCTCTGCTCACTTCTTTTCTTTCTATATTCGTTTTTCTTGTTCAGGTTATAAGAAAGAAAGCGTAATAATAAAATAGAGTGAGTTTGTGTTGGTGTGTGTGAAAGAGAGAGAAAGAGAACAGGAGGACAGGGAACAAATTGAGTTGAGGACGAGCAAGAGAGCAGAATGAATAATTGATGCGGCTTGGTTGCTTCTTTTCCCCTTATATATTATAAAAAGTGAGTGCTCCTGCTCAGCTTCGCTTCTTATTCCCTTTTCATATCTTTTACTTCAGCAGAAAAAACATATATTTTACATTTGTGTGTTATATTATAATATGCTCTAGACTTATAGACTCCTGCATATATTTATAATCGTGTGTGTGTGTACCAATAGCTTTTGCGACACTTTTATGTGAAAATGTGTCTTATACATGCATACTTAGAATATAACACGTTGACACGTTATATGTACATACATATTATTTTATTACTGTATACTTTTACCACAGACATAAGAGTTTATATTTATTAGTATACAATATCATATTTAATGCATATATTTGATAGACTCATATAGTCTCATGGCCTATCTCACTGTCACGCTACTACTATCGCCATATCACTTTGTCGTCAATTTCACTCGTGAAACTATCAGCACCGTGCAACGTCTTGTACTTTCTCTTGTTTTCTTGTACCATGAGAATCGCTTTCACTCAGTCAGTCGAAAGAAAGAAGTGAAAGGGAATAGGAAATAAGAAAAGGCATATGAAAAGTGACTTGAAAATGAGCTGTGTGCCTATGATATTTGCAGATGACTGGTTGAGATTGTATAACATGCATACGATGTACAATATGCAAGAATAGTAGGGTAAATATGTACACACCAAATAATACAATACAGCAGCTTTTGACTTGACATTTTCAATTTCGTACATATTGTATTTTTACGGAAACAATCCAAGAAAATGTAGTGACATAATTTAACCAAAAATAAACTTTGACGTCATCCGTGGTTAAAAGGCGTAAATATCAACTTTAAAATTAATACAATATTCGCCTTCGAAATTTGTATTTCCGCATAAAACTCGTATGCTTAGCACATTTCGACTCTCAGCATAGATATTTGTAATAAAGTCAATGCACATCAAAATGAGCGTGACGCGGACGCATCGTTCATATTGACGAATAAGAATACTTATAAGCCGAAGGGGATTGGAGTAAAATGGTTTAGGGAAACTTCAAAAGTGACAACTTTAATTTAATAAATACGGTTCATTATTTATGCAGACTATAACTGATACCTATTTATATTCAAGTTTCATATCATGCTTGTCGAAAATTTTTCAAAAAAATTTAAACCGTAGGGAACATATTTTCAACAAGTATTTTCGTACTTTTAGACTATTGAATGTTAATCACGTTCATCCTGCTGTGTCATCAACTACAAAAGTTTACAATATTATCTTAATGTTCAAACATAGTAAAAAGAAATTCTTGTTCGTTGTAAAAAATTCTCTTGTAAACTATTCAGTTATTCCGGACTTTCTTCACATGATTGTTGTTTCACATTTTCAACTCTACTACACCATTTCTAACATGCATTTATATCTATTTTCACTTTGCAAATTGCAATGTAAAACTCGATGTTATTATGATAAAAAAACGTTGGTCCAACGAAGCGACATGCATTGCATATTTACAACACGCCTGAAGCGCTTTTTTACTTTTATTTTTTTTCGCTCAAAAAGATGGAATAATGGAACCTGCTGGAATACATTTCCTTAGTTCTCGTCAAGATGAAAGTTGAAGACACTTCAGATTACTTTTTGCAGAGCTCTTGCACTGATTCCTATGACGGGTAAGCAGTACAACTTTGCTAACGAACAATAGCACCGTCCCATGCAAAACAAACTCTGTCTGATACGAATTCAGTCACACTCCAGCAAAAGCAACTTCAGTTTTGAAGCTAGACAAATGGCTCTAGCTCTGCTTGGATAACTTTTTGTTATCGGTCTTGTTTCTTCTTCTTGTTATTTCCTTCTTTTTTCTATTTCTTTTTCAACTAACCATATTATAGTACTTTTTATGGCCGTTTTTGAAGTGTCCTTTGCCACAAGCCTATTTCCTTTCTTTCATCTCATCGCGTTTCGTCTTTATGTCATGAACCCTCTTGTTCAAAATGGTCATGCCATGCCATTGTCGTGTTCGTTGCTGGATGGCCATTTTTATACAAAGCTGTAGGACAAAATAAAAAGTATTCCAGAAGCAGCATCTAAAAGCATAATATGACAATGCTGAATGGAGGAGGAGATGATGCTAACTCCCTCTTACAAGCTTTTATGCTAGCAGCATGCTTACTTTTTTTCCTTTTCACAACACACTGACGAATATCCAAGAGCCAGTGGGCTATACGGTCGGCGACAGTCATAAAATGTTCATTTTCTAGAGGAAAACTGCTAAAAATCTCTTTTTTCATAAATGGACCAACTGTGAGACTGTTTTTGCACATTTTCCCTTCTTCTTTTTTACGTTACTTATCTTCATTTCCGTTTGCCCTCGTCTTTTCTTCTTCTTATTCAAGGATAAGTAGAGTTGTACACGCCGCACCACCACAAAAATATTTTCAAATTGTGCAATTGTCCGGTTTAACTGCTAATATGCTGTACTCTACAGCTACCTACAGCTTATTCTTTTCATGTGCATTTGCAGAATGTAGAACAAGATGAAAACGAATAAAACTGGAAATTACAGCAAGACATCGAGGGAGAAAATTGTGGACGCAATAAACACATCTATGTACTTATATCATGTATAAGTTATATGAACATTATGCAAGTACATATGTGATGCGCCATGCGCCCCTTACTTTACAAGAAGGCTTCTCAAGCCCATTTCATCAATATTCTAGACCAGCACAGTCTTATAATGCAGTCGTGAAAGAAATAAAAAAGTGACAATTGACAACTTCCCCCGCAGTATATTCTTTCAAATTATAGAGAATACGTGCAGGAAGTTTGGGTAGTTCTGCTGGGGTCGGTGAAAATTGAACTATGAATATCAAATATTTTTATTTCACTGACTTTCGGTAATATGATTACCGTAAACATTACATAAAGTAAATGTAGCAATTTAGTTTAATAGGATTTTATAAAAAATATGATACTTTTGGAACGGAGAAAAGAAATGTTATGATTTCTGTTAGAATTATGTGAAGTCCAAACGTTCCAAATAACAATGAAGAACTACGAGAAGCTCCATATTTTAAAAGTTTAATCTTATTATTTTTAATGGCAAAACTTACCTAACAAAAATGTACGTCATCTTTCTGATTGTTCTAAATAAGATCAGACCTGGAAGCCGTAGAGCTCGACAGAAAAATCTTGTTTTGTATTTATCTTAACTACGATATTATTTGAAATATGAAATAATCAACCTGGCATGCATTCAGTTTGATGTTGATGTAAGTAAATAGGGAAAAAATAAGCAAATTTATATAAGTTATTTTAAAGTGAAACAAGTTAATTTAATTTTTATAACATTGCTAATTAAGTACCTAAACATGCTGTTTCAAACTTTTCAGCATTTTCTTTACCTTTCTTTACAGTAACAAGAAATTATAACATCCCTTGCTTAGATTCTGCAGTTTGCCTCATTTATCAACATCGTTCTTTGTAGCATTCTTCTTCACCCCTTATCTTCCAAGTAATTTTTCATCATCCCTCAATGATTGGCTATAATAAAGAGATTCAATTCCCACCGGAGGGCAGTATTTAACAAGAAAATAAAAAGGTACAGTATACAAGATCTTCTAGCTCGTCATCCTTTCATACTCACTCACTATTAGTCAATATGATACTTCTCAAATTTGTGTACCTATTGAAGAGAAGACCAAATAAGAGTCTCCAAATTTCTTTATTATTATCATATAAATAATATAATTTTGCACCAGTCAGAATACAGAATTACAGAAAAGAAGCAATATTAGTATTATATTAGCTGTGCTCAAAAACTGTACAGAAGGACCGAAATAAGAATAGATTGACGGACTTAACACCACTGTATTTATAAATGAATAGATGAGTTTTATGATGAGACTGAATGAGCGAAATCAAGTGCAAGGAAAAAGAAAAGGAAAAAAGAGAAGACGAGAGTGTATTAATAAGTGAGCATGTATTAAAGTCAAAAGGGATTTGTAGCCTGTCTATATATCCATCTCCCCTCCTGGCCTATTCTTTTGCCTAAAAAACTAATAGGCTTGGCTTCTCCATTTTCTCTTTCCGCTCGTTCATCTCGTTCTCGTCTGTCTGCGAGGTGCACTGTGGCTGATGCATTGCGTTGCATTGCAGCCACTGCTATTAATACTACACGCGACTCCACTAGAAAAAGAATCTTTTCATCTTTTCCTCACTGCTTTTGTTGACGATGATAATGATGATGAAGCTTTGATGATGATCATCAACATCCGTACTAGAATGCTTGCATATCCATGCATATCAAAGAAGGGAGGCAATGGTCCATGCAGTTTCTCTTTCACTTTATTCCACTATCCAGCACCAATGCCGAAGAAAAAACGAACTTTCCGCATTCATTGATGTAGACTTTGGAAGTTGAATTCATTTAGAAGTTACAACGGATAATAATATTTATATCTCCTGCTACCTATATACATATTGTACGTGAGGGCTGACTGACATGAGTCCTTGAAAAATGAACAGAAAGAAGAGAGAGACCGAAAGAGATATGATTATACGTAGAGTTTGGACGCAAGGGGAAAAGAAAAAAGAGGAATCTCTTCTTGAGCTCCCTTTTTCTCTGAACAGATCAGAGAGGCGACAATGAAAGTGAAACTAGATTTGGCTAATTAGCATCGAGTCAGGAGAATAGGAACGGCAGAGGGTATAAGCAAAAACACACGGTATGGTATTAAAAGCCCTCTGGATCTTCTCTCTCTCTCTTTTAAGCTTCTCTCTCCCCGTGAAAAAAACTCACACAAGCGAACCGGAACTGGAAAACAGTAAGGAAGTGGTGTACATGCATGCACGATGGGCACACAAGACAGACAGAAAAAGAGAGCGAGGGAGGAATACGTGACTCAATAAAAGGATAAAGAGAGGGAGTGTGAGGGGAAAAACTTGAGCTGAGTAAGTGAGTAGTAGTCAGCTAACGAATTACTACACTCCTGCCAGCATGCAGATGATGATGATACAATAGTAGCACATTATTAATACTCTATACAGTTGTTGTGAAAGGCAGAAAGCTAAACTTATTCTTCTTTTTGAAAGAGATCTTGCTGAGCTATTAGCAAAAAAGAGAAAAAAGAGAAAAGCTATTGCCAACCTGTACTGTAATACATTTATATATTTATTTATAAATGCCTACTTAACTATTATAGGGTACAAAGCCAAGGAGAAATTTTGTGAGAAGGAGAAATTTAACTGAACTCTAACCGTTATGTACATACGTTTCTTTCATTTTTTATTTGGTTGTCGTCTCTCTTCATCTGCGTATTCACGGCTGAGTAACGAATGAATAGTAGAATAATGGAAAATCAAAGGAAATAGAGCTTACACCGGATGCCGACGAAGACCATGAGGACGAATACAAATGTATTTTATAGCAAATGCTAACAAAAAAGGGAATAATGCAAATGCAACTTGTATTTTGTAGAGCTTCTTTTCATAATAATGGTAGTCTGTATAGTGGCTGGAAATACGATACAGATAAAAAAACGAACTTTGGCTCTAATCGAGCGTGTGTAGTGTGTATTCTAATGTACATTATCATTCATACATTCAACGACTCCGAACTAATATTTCTGTAGTGGGGGATGGATGGAGCAGCTAGAATTCAGCAAACTTTTATTTCAAATATTTGCATTTTCCTCATCTTACTCTAGATGGAAAGGGTGTGTTTACTCCCTACCAAATACTTTTTCACGGCTGCAACAGTTTTGCCACGTCTATATAAAATTGGCCAGGTGTTTAAGGACTCTCTTGCAACAATTGTAAATCCTTCTATACAACGAGCATGAAGGATTCATTTATTTTCTTAGATTAACAGACTCTAACTGTCTCTCGGGTGTACCCAGCTAAATACCATGTGCCATTGATAACATCAAATGTAATACTAACACTATACACTAACTCTACACATTAAAAAATATGATACCTTTAATTTTCATCCATATTACAATATGAATTACGGTAATATTACTAACTGATACAACTACAGCAACCTTTCTTCCTACCACTGCTGTTCAAGAGGAAATGAGCAAGTGAACAAAGCAACAGCAAGCAGAAAATCAACTTCAATGTTGTTACTGTTAGCCTTTTCTATTCTGGCTCCCTTCTTCTCTTTTCCTCTCTCACTCAGTCAGTTTTCCTTTTCTCCATGCATAAACAATATTATTAGTAAGTAAATACATATTGTCGGGACACATCATGCAAGCAGCGCACTTACTTACTCACCTATATATTTCCCTACGTACTTTCATTTTTTGCTTATTTTCTAATATATAGCAAGTCATTTTATGTGCATTTCACATGAAACTACAAAAGGAGCAAGCAAGCAGGAGAAACAGCAAAATAGAAAAGAAACGGCAGCAGGTTCATATATCCGGTTTTTTCTCCTATCCTCTTCTTTCCAGCAGGGCAGAGCAGGCTCTCGGATCGATTCGGTGGTGGTGGTTGAATGTGTAAAAGGAAAAGAGAGAGGGTGCTATTCTTCTTCTCTTGTAAAAACAAGCAAACCAGTGGCAGTGTGTATGAGTGTGACTGGCAGGCATGCAGCTGTAAGGAGGAAAAACAGGGATATAAGCAAGGCTACCAACCTCCACAGAGAACAGACGTGAGGCAGGCTCGAAACGGGAAAGTTCTCAGAGCGATAGTTCCTGGGAAAAAATCCTTTAGCGCTCTCAAAGGAAGGAAAAACCTTTTGACACTTTTACACATTTTGCTTTACTTTACAAAGTGGCAGTAGTTCGCAGAGTTGCACTGTCATTTCGAAACAGCTACTAACTTTTCAACACTTTACTTATTGCTCTTTACACATTTCCGTATTTTTCAACGCGTCATAATAATAAGTTTGTTGACAAGTAAAAACTAATAATTTTCATACTTGGTGTTTTCTGTGCTTCTAATCTATCGCTGTGCTATTCATAAAATAGTAATTTTCGTCTGTTAAGAACTAATTTTTCACGTATGTGGACTATAATAATATTTTACGAGTATGTAAGAAAGGGTTGGTTGAACGTGTATAAAAGAGGATGTAACTGTTTGTCATTAGTTTATACCGTAAATTAGTAAGATAAGTCTGTCAAGAAGTCACTATTATTGAAGAAAACAAGAAACTAAAGAATGAAGAAAGAACTGCTTTAAATCTCAAAATACACCCAGTGATCCTTTTCAAGAAAGAAAAAGATCAATTTACACAAACTATTCATTTACTTACCGAGAATTGCTCGTATTTCGCGATACATTCGTCATCAGCAGAAATTCGAACGAGTTATTTGTAATAATAAAGCTACCTGAGGATTGACTGTAACGGCAAAATTGTTCAATTCTCAGGCAAATTCCGGGAACAAGTTTCTTTCCAAACTTGGCATATTTGTTGTGATTTTATCTCTGAAATCAATTTTAAATAACAAGGTTGATGGGGGAAAACTGTAGATGCGAATAAACAAGAAACTAACACAGAAACCAATTTGATCAGACTCTAGTCAAAAGTTTGACACCAATCTTGAGAAGAGATAAAGAAGAAGTCAAGCAAAAGAAAAGTGATACACACAGAAACACGAGAGCTCTCTAGTCAGTGAACTACACAGCACAAGTAAATTCTCTCGTCAGATAGAAACCTTACATCATTCTTCTTCTCAATTCAATCATTTTCTTAGAAAGCCCCTGTAGCTCAGTGCAATAACAACAAGAGAGAGAACTGACGGTGAAAAAGGAGTAAAAATATATTGAATTCCACAGGGGAAGAAAGAGGAGGACAAGCAGTAAAGAAATAGGAGGAGTTGGAGGAAATCAAGAAGAAAAAGTTGACATTGACATTTCTACGGTTTCATTTTGTGTCTGCTTTCCCAGTATACTTATGCCCCGGTTCCACATATAAGCTCTGTTTGTATAGTCACGACTTCACAATAGCAGCTTAGCTATTTTTATTGACAACAGGGTGTTCAGAGGAGTTGAAGCATTATTTACCAGCAAAACTTCACCATATTATATTTGCACCAAACAACAACGAGTATATATGTTCAATCAAATCAAGACAGAAAAAGGAAATAAAAGGAG
The DNA here is from genome assembly GCA_034694325.1 of Entomobrya corticalis. Taxonomy (NCBI): domain Eukaryota; kingdom Metazoa; phylum Arthropoda; class Collembola; order Entomobryomorpha; family Entomobryidae; genus Entomobrya; species Entomobrya corticalis. The sequence continues at coordinate 6,655 of JAQFYG010000563.1, read as the reverse complement.
GAGGAATTACCGAGAATTTGTTTGAATCACTCTATAAATAAGTAAACAGTCAACGTCAAGCCGGTGAAAGGCGATACCATTCATTACTGTTCGTTTTGCTCGTATATCCTCAAATAAAGGCTTGATTGGCTGCAAATTGAGCTGATCATTCCATATTCAATCGTTAACAGATCAACTCTCATCTATCTATATCTTGTTTGCTGACAAAATTAATGTACATTTATGTACTTTATCCATCCCATATTTATTTTCATATCTCAGCCCATCTTTTTTTCTAATACCAATCCAATTTTCTAACGAGAAAAAAACCAGACAAGAGAAACAGTAGTGGAAACGACATCGAGAATAATGTGAACTGATTTTATCTGTCTCACTAAATTCTACCCGCTCGCGACAAGAAAGGAAAGAAGTGATGACTAATGCATACACGAGGAAAACCAATGTATGCATAACAGCAATTGTACCAGTTGCAAAGTTGTAAAGTTGCTCCACGAGGAAAAAGAGTATATTCCCAGAGGGACACTGACTTCATATTTCTTTATTTGCTGCTGAAAGAACGTGGAATAGGAAACCCCGCAATCTCAGTCAGCGCAGTAGTAAGAGCAAGAAAAATAGTAATAATAATAATAATTTCCCTTTTTTTCTGCTTGTTCCATCCAACTGCATATTACATAGATATGCATAAGCATTGACAAAGTCTACTGTTTCCCCATATCTCCTATTTTCAACATTTTATTGACATTGCGTGGATAGATATATCACAACCATTTCCTCAGTTTGCTGTTCCATTGCTTATCTTCAGCTAATTCGATCCCATTCTTCCCACTACTGCCATCATCATCAGCTTCATCCTTTTTCGTTTGAGAGAAGAAAAAGAGGACAAGTTTACTCTGCAAAAACAAGTCATCGACTGACTCATATCGGCATTATCAATGCTAACACGCAAAAGAAACATATATTTTGAACGGGAAACCAAGAAACCGGAACGAACGGTAGAAATGGTGGTGGAGAAACCCATATATATGTTCACAACCCTTTTGTATACATCTCTCTATGCCTAAAGCAGATACAAACACACAACATCATCATCAGCGACAAAGCAAAAATCGGGACAGACAGGCAAGCAAACAGCAAGGAAAGCACTGCTGATGTTATTGCTGAGTCAACGGAGTCTTCTTCAACGATGGAGCTTGTTTTGAAGATGCGACCATGATATGATCGTGTGTTTTCCACCGTGTTATTATAGCAGTACTTTTTTCAAGACCACTACTGCCGTTTTTACTGGAAAAGTACACACTGTATCATCATCATCCATCGCATAGCACTACATAACACGCTACGCTATCCTGCTGTTAGTAAAGGAAGAAAGTAAACCAGTGTTACGAACGACTACCGGAACACTTTTCTCTCCTTTAACTTTTTTTTGGAGAAGGGAAAAAGCCAAAGCTAACCAACCAGCCATCCAGTTTCATCATCATCACCAGCATCTTCTTCTTCAGCATATCATATCCCATTATTGACTTTTTACTTGTTGACATCATCAAGTAACGAACAGAGAGAAAGCAAAAGGAGTAGAATAATATCCCTCAATAGCAGCACAGCTTTCTCGTATAAAAGACCTCTTATGATTTTTTTTTCAATCTAGAGGATCGTGCACACAAACACAGATTACTTTTGCTTGCTTGCGCTATCTCCGTCGTAAACTGTTGTATAGTAAGAAAATCTATACTTGCCATTTTTATTCTGTTTTCCCAAAGGAAAATCGGGGAAGAATTATAACCACCATATAAGAGCGTATAGTATAGGACTCGCTCCATTGCTTTTCTTCTTTGGGTTGACATAAAAAACCCTTCCTGAAGGAAAGAGTGTTTGCCTGAAAATACAGTATATTATTTAAGCTGTTGGGTTGGTTGTGCAGATAAAAAAGTAATTCTGCTGACTTTTTCAACTGAATGATATGGTTTGACGAACACGACAAAGTAGGACACACTTTATATAGGAGAAAAAGTAATCATAATAATTATACGCCAACGGAACAAAAAAATGAAAAGAACACGGTACACATTTTTTGCTCTGTGATAAAAAGGCTATATAATTTTTTTGCAATCTCATCTTATTGCTCTTTGATTTACTTACCGATACGACGAGGAAGAGTCACAAAGCGGTATAGTGAATTTGACGTGTATATGACACTAGTAGTCACAGAGCTGACGATAGCATCTTTATTGGCAGTAATAATGGTACATCGTTGTTGATGATAACCGCTTCGGTGGTACAATAAAAAAGTTGACATTTTCTTGGTTGCTACACTGCTGTTGTGCTGTCTGGCAGCAATACTGCTGACTTGACTGAGGGAGTTTGATAAAAATAGAAGAAAGAAAATTGTATAGTGGATTTGCTTTCATGAACGCTTTCAATGCAGCGATGATTGAAAGGCAATAATTTTCTAATGTCACCGGTATCAGCACAGCAGAGGAGGAAATGAAAGAGAAGAAGACAACAGATATAAAAAAATAGAGTTGACGAAGAAGGAAAAGTGAATGACCATCGGAGAGCCAATAAGTCCACAGGGAGGAGGAATGATACTATAACTTCAATAATGCCATGTTTGTAGTGTCATCATAACATATAAAAAACGACGGATTTATTGATTATTTAGACAAAGTGTGTTTGTATATTGTATATGCATGTTTATGGTAATATGATACACGAACATGATATGATATATACATGCATCTACGTTGTAAGACCTGAAACTCTACATTATTTAATGTTTGGGACAGGGTGTGAATGAATAATTAATCGGTGGCGTATTTTACACATGTATGTACAATGTACACCTATTGATTTCTATGAGAGAGGCTTTCGCTCTACGTTTTCTACTCTTTCCTGTTGTTTGTGTGTAATTAATTAGATAGGTGTGTGTAGGCTTTTACTCTTGATGTAACAATAACAAAAGGAGTAAATATAAGTGAGAGAAAGGCAGTTAGCCTTTTTTTGTTGTAGCGTATTATTATTAGTTGTCGTTCATTTGTACATAGTAGCTATTATTATTAATTATTATTACTACTACGGCTAATATTATAAGCTCGGGGTTGTGAAAAATGGCGCTTCGTGAAACACTGCGTATGAGCTCCTCAACACTACTTTCTCACATTTGGTTACAACCGGACTGGATAGCCATAACTGCGTGCCTGGCAGCCTTTCTTGTATATCTGAACACGCTCAAGGCTGGTTTTGTATATGATGACAGGTAAGATAAAAAACAAAGTATTATTTTTTTTCCTTAAAATATATTTCGTAAAAGTAATGCATCAACGATAAGAAGCTTAAATGAGGCTACAAGGGTAGAGGATTTATTTTGAAATTGTACAACGAATATTTTTAATAGAAATAATACGGTAATCAATTATCACGTTTTGCTTGACAGGCCAATATTCCAAATAATCGAATCTTTGGGTATTTTCTGCCACTTGCTCATATTACAAGACATATCATAAGGGTATTTATGGCACTTTATACTGATAGTAAAATATCATTATAGCCGAGAAATAGAGAGTAAGTATATGAGCCGAACAACTCAACCCAATTGAACTTAATCATCATCATTTTTATTCTGAGACACACCATTCTCGCCACCACCACCACACCACCCAGATCCGAGCACACACACCATTCATTTTCTCCGTTTCGTTCAACTACCCAGCATATTACTCTTCTTGAGAGCTCTCTCTCGCTTCTGGTATTATATGAGTAAAGCTGTAAATCCAACTCTTTTTTCTCTCGAGAGTACATAGACAGAACACTCCATCAAATTGCCTCTCTCATTTTGTCTATATTTCTATTCTAGGTCTCTCTTGTATAAAACACAATATTTTATAACATGCGTACATTGTATTCAACGGCAGTATAAGGGCTCTCGTCATTATTATTATTAAGCATTATTATCATGCCATTTTTACTTCATCCATTTCATAGTAAGATGAGTAAGTGAACAAAATAAGGACTGACTAACTAGAAGATAATAATGTACTAACCAAGCGAATATAACACGGTCATATCATGTCTGTTTTTCACTATGTGCAAGCCAGGCCGAAAGTTTTTTTTCCTACAGACGCCTAAGGGATTACGCTAGATCTTTCCGGATAAATTTTCATCCAATTCTGTTATAGTTAACAACATTGCATGAACACGAAGAAGTGCAGTTGGGTTTAGATCTGCAACAAACATAATATACGACTAGGCCGATTTTAATGATGATATTATGGAGTACAACTTGTGATGACTTAAAGCTGGGGTATTTGTTGCGTAGTTTAATATATTATATCATATTCAATTTTGTTGCAGCATATTGCACCACTTCCTTTTTGATATTTCAAGAGCATTACATAACACATCTAGATATTATTCACCCTCAAATTTCTCGCTGTATGGAGCAATTTCAATTTTGTTTTCTTTAGAAAACAGCGTAATATTATCAACAATCCTCGACTCTGTCAAGTGCACTAAGAATGTAATTTTTTTCAGAGAATGGAAAATTTAATGTTAGTTTAACAAACACAATGGTATAGTAAACATTATCTGGATAACGAGCAGACGTGTTAATTTGAACAAATTATTGGGTATGTTTCAATTCATAACTAAAATGTATATATATTATAGCGTCAAATTTCGTTTTTAGTTTATGTATATAATGTGCCTAAAGTTAGAACCAACATTTTCCAAATAGAAACAAGAAAAAAAAAACATGATCCAGGCTCTCATTTTATCCTGCATTTTCCACTTCTGCTTTCGATAATGCGACATGACGCGAGAAAATGGAAATGAATAAAGTGTTCATTTTAGCAGTCTCCAAACACCAGAGAAGGGTGTGTGAAACAACAAAGAAATTGTGAGAGGCATGTTATTATTATAGCAATAATAATAATAATAAACCTAACAGCTCTGCAGTTACCAGTATAGTTTTTTAGTGAAAAACTTTTTCTCGCTGTCGTTTCTATCACTTTCCTCTAGCACAATAAATGTACATGATACACAAGTCACAGAGACGTTCCTTATAAAGTTTCCGTCATTTAGATACGACGCATTACTATTTTTGTACCAACGTTTAGGTGGCATATGGACATTTGTATTTATGGAGGCATGGAGGTATATTCCGTATTGCAAGAGTGTGTGCGTGTAAAATCATTTATTGGAAAACATCCATCTTTATCAAGACAAAAAGTTTTGTTGCTTCCTAGTTGTTCGGTGTTAGTTTTTTGGATCTCCATTATTCTCAAAGTCATTGCTACTATTACCAAACGTGTACTGTTGCTTTGTGTATACGATAGCTTTGCTGATGTTGGTCTTGCTGTCTAAACAATAGTATGCGTAGCCACTATCCCTTCTCAAACAGAGCATGTATCTATAAGCATTTTGGAAACGCTCATACATATGTACTTATATGAGCTGTGTTCTAAGCGCTTTGTTCAATTTGCAGGAAATGAAAATTCAGATATATTTTAGATGGCATAATATTACATTAGACGGAACTTTTGGCTAAAGTAGAAGCACTGGGGAAAGTAAAAAGTCGATATGTCAAACAGGTGGTCTTACTGACTCTCTCACTCTTACTTTTCCCTTCCTTCCTTCCTCATTCTCAAACTCACTCATGGAGTTTTCGTTCCGGTGAGGCAGCAAAGAGACTAGAACGCAAAATACCAAAGTTATCTTCTTTTTTCCCTGGATGCAAGCTATTCAACATATTATATGAAACTTACACAAGTATTTCGTTAATATAAGCTGACTTTCGCTTTGTAAAATCTCGGCTTTTGGTATTTGCACTTGCTCCTGTTGCGTTGCTTTGTCGTCTAATATTCTTGGAATCTGAAAGAAGTTAAGGAAGTATGCATGTAATACATGCGATGCACATCTTTATGCTCTGTATACTGTATATTTTATTAAGAACTGCCGTTATATGCTCTCCATGTTGGAAAACGTCACGTATATAAACATATTTATTACTGGAAAAATATTTTCATCTGCTGTTGTAGAAAGAAAAAGAAAACAACTTTGTTTTCACTTGTATTTGTATCAAAAGCAAAGCGCGAGAAAGTGCGAGTTAAGTCCGATATGTCTGCCTTATAAATCCCTGCAACACAACAGAACATAATATTGCAACTGCATAAGTAAGTTTATTTTCTTTCTTTTTCTCCTCGTTTCTTGGGTGAGTCAATTTTAAAGCCTTGCGTCAGCAAAAGCAACAGTAGAAAGCAGTAGAAGTACGTAGGTTCTTGTTCTGAGTAGTAAAAATTAAAGCTTCTTCTGAGACTTTATTCTCTCTGACTCGTCTTGATTTGAATCCATACTTGTGAAGCAACAATTTACTAGAAACTACGAGCTACCCGGACACATTGCAACTTTATAGTATGTATATGAATTCATTGAAAAACAGCAGCAGTATAACTACAACTTTGTTTGTGTAACATGTTTATTAGTAGGGAATTTTCCAAGAAAAGTTGTGACTAAAAATCTATGCAGAGTTAGGTTCTAGTCTAATAAAGTAGCTGGCGTATGTACATTTTGTTACATTTCACTGCGTACGTAATTTTCTGAATTATATGTATGTAAGCGTATGCATTGCACTTTATAACTGTATTACATGATGCACACAAAG
>JAQFYG010000562.1:0-28150 GCA_034694325.1 Entomobrya corticalis | reverse complement strand
AACACTTCATAATATGATTCACCATGAATATCTCATCAGGACAATGGAAGCGCATAGGTGTAGTTAAAAGTAAAAAGTTGAACATTGTTTACGTATCGGCATTGTTGCTCACTTTCACCATGTAATTCAAAAAGAAAGAAAGACAAATTTATGCTTGGTATGCTTTGAAAAATTAACTATAAATGCGAACATAAATTTGATGCTGGGGGTTTCGTATGAAAAGTTAGCTACCAAAATGATTTTAATCAAGCGAATTAATTTTTTTCAAATCACAGAAAAACATTTTTGCTTTTTATTCACTGAAACAAAACAAGTCACATTATGATAGTCACTCCAACATCTTTTTTTATAAACAGGTGAACATAATCCCAATCAGTCACGGAGGATATAATATATTATCTAGGTTTAGATAAATAGAAAAAAAAATCTGTTTATTTATTACAGAATAGAATGAAGAAATCGATAACTCATACATTTTTCTTATCTTTTACAGGTAATACCAACAATAATACGTTTCCATCTATTGCATTCACTGATGATGCTGCAAATTAAGCGGGCAAATCATTGTAAAATCTTACCGTTTATTGTAGTTATCATAATTATTTTAGATACATTTTTTAATCAATGCCTATACACAGGGATACGATTTATCCGATCAAACAATATATTATCAGATTATTTTGATGTCTTCTATTTCGTAGTATTATGTTGTATGTACAATATTATAGTTTAATAATAGATATATAGTAAGTAGTAATATTTTTGTATGCATGCATAAGTACGATTCCAGTGGTGACTATTACACATTCATCCTTACAGTTAAGAAGAAGGGAGACCATACGTTTATTTTTGGTAATACGTTTCATTAAATGCTCATTTATTCACAAGCTTTTGTTACTTTTTTAACTACTACCAATTATTATCTACGACGATGATCTTTACAAAAAACAGCAAAAAATATTGATCCTCTAACAGAATTTTTCCCTTCTGCACATCCACTTCCCCTTTCTACATAACGCGACGTTGGAATAAGTTCTTACTCAGTGATCCATCCAATCTTTCTTCATATTCACAAGAAAACAAATTGTTTTGTTACATAGTCATTTATTGAGCCACAAACACTACATTCACTATCAATACTAACTATACATAATGTGACCGATTGATTACCGTATCGTAAAAATAAAATGATTGTAAATTTTGACGAGATTCATTTGATATAATGCAATGATATTTTATAATAACAACGAATTATTTTTAGTTACAGACAGACTCATGTTATATTACCACCAATCTAGGTATTAAATGTCCTTGATGACACGTTATAATAATTACAATTATAATATTCTTTTAGTCACGCCAATTTTTATGGCGTGATTATTCATAATATGAAAAATAGTTTTAAGAAGGTATTAATTAAAAGTAATATATTTATAAAAACTTTTGATAGTGAAACGGGAAGAGAAAAACAAAAAAAATATTTTAGCATAATAATATGATCTGTTAAAAAGAGTGTAATGATAAAATATCACGTATGTATTTTCATAAAACTTTATATGGAACAGTTACTACAATACATAATAGTACTATATTTAAGTACATTTTGGTTACTCGGTATCATGTATTTTAACTAAAGAAACTGCATTTGCGTTTCAAAACTTTGCTTTAATCAGTGCCTTATGTATTTCTTACAATGCAATTTTATCAATCAAATCAAAACTAATTCTCCGGATTTATCTACTCACGCTACACTCAACAAAGTAGATATAGGTAAACATAACATTAGTGCAAAATATTGACACTTCTTTTTTAATATATTTTAAAACATCGAAATTGTTATTTCCTTTATCAGTATGTATATATCCTCATTGTATTTATCTAAAATAGATCCTCACTTTAAAAATTAAATAAACACTTTAATGCAGCTACTAAAAGCAATAAAAATAAAATATTATAGTAATGCATATATATTATGTAATCTGAACCAACTGTAATTTTATTTAGCGTTACTTGCATAATATTGTGCAAAAATAATAATTAATGTACATAATATATGTATATTTATGTATGTGCCTTTATAATATATACTCTAAAAATATGTATGTTTTAGCATAAAGATCACTCTCGCTCTCAAAAAATAAAAGGTACTTGAATAATTGGTATCATCCCTCTTTTCTTTTAAATAGACCAGACAGCCAGGCACTCGTACAAAGAACGCGTATACAATAAAAGCACACACAAAAACTTTTGTAGATCATCCTAAACTAAAAATTCGTGCATTCCTCTTTTTTTATCGAACACGGAACAAGAAAAAAGCCTCAGAATTCAAATTAACACAGAGGATTTTTCTATTTTATTGTTGCACATCATACATGTTCCTACTTTTGTCGTTACTTTGGTTGTTGGAGTTATTTGTTGTAACAGCATTCTTTACTTTTTTTCTTTTGCTACCATGAACTCTATCCTAACAATATTATAATAATGTCTGCATTGTAAGATTGTAAAGAGAGATGCATCTGTAATTGTAATTTAACAATGCATCACACACTTTGTTGTTACCATTTAAATAGAAGTGAGTGAACAATTTAAAATAGAGATATATTTATTTAATTTGTGTTCTTGTAAATCTAGAAAAGGCAGCACACAAGTTGGAAATTAAAAATTAAAAAACAGTGTATTGCAACAACAGTCACACAGTATATATTTATACGGGATAATAATATATGGGATGTGTGTGTAAGTGAAGAAACCTTATACGAATGTATGCATCTTGTGCAAGCCTACTTATGAGATAAAAATCTCACTCACTCACAAGTCAGTACACTAGAAAGGCAAGGTTGTTTGCGTTTTGGATGCATACAACACACGGCATTCCTACACAACAATCATTTATATCATAGCTTATGGCAGTACGCAAGACAAGATAGGTAGGGGCATGTGCATTGTGAACTGGATGAAAGCTTTACAAAACACAAAATAAAAAAGTGAGCTTCTTGCTGCTGTTACTGTACAACAGCGCAGCTCAAAAAGTTTGGGGCAATGTAATAAAATATCTTATTTTCACGATAAGTAAAGAAAAGTATAAAAGGTGTTGGTTGTAAAGGAAAGTTGAAGTAAATAAATCATTGAAAAAATATATTTAATGTGTATGTAAGCAATAATTATTAATCTTTCTATAAAATATTGCATCTATTGTATGAATATAATGAATTACTTTGCACAGTACTATGTATATATTATATATGTGCATGAATATGAATTATTTTAAAACTAACTTGAACAGTGACAGCACACACGATACAAAACTACTATTACGCGTTGTACAAGTTGCTGCACAAATCTGGCGAGCATATAAATTATTATTTATGTACTCATTTCTTACTTAAAAATTCGGTGTGACATGCTATCCTTTCTCGTCCATTTTGTTGAAATTAAATTGATTTCTACAAAATGAAATTTCATTGTCCGTAGCCTGTGCATAATGTATAATATTCATACATGATATTGTAAACTAGACACTAACATGTCGCTTCATATGGAGCGACAAATGATCCGATCTTGAGAAGGCTCTGTCACAGAGTCGACAGTGAAAGGGTCGATCTCCTGTGTGTTTCCGATAATGCCTTGTGAGCTCATCGCTCCTCGCAAATTTCCAACCACAACCTTTCCAAGTGCACTGGTATGGTTTCTCTCCAGTATGTGTTCGTAAATGAGCCTTAAGATGAGAGGATTTAGTGTAGGTTTTGCTGCATCCGGGATGAGAACACGTATGATTCGTCACTTTCTTCCTACCCCAACCCCTTCGGGATCTTTTGTTTTGCTTGTTAGCAGCGTCTCCTTGTGCAGTCGGTGTAGAGCTTGTTGCAGTGGCACTGGCATTGCCAGCACTCACGCCACCCACATTGTTGGCTGTGGCTGAATTACTATTTTTTGATGATAATGCTTTGGTGGATTTTTTCTGACTATTGTTGTGATTATTATTGTTATTGCTTAACGATTCCAAGTTGGCAGTAGTATTATTACCAGTGTTGCTAGTAGTCTGACCCCTCGAAACTGTGAATGACGGTGGTGGTGGCTGTGCCAAAGCCGGATGCTGACTTTGATTGCTGCTGTTGCTGCTAAGGCTGCACGTGACTTGCGTTCCAGACACCACAATTAAAGTATCGTTTACGTTTTGCGACGTGGGTTGTTGAGAACCTGCTACCTTTCCAACAACTGAAACAGTAGTGGGAGCAGCCATACCTGGTGATGACGATGAAGTTGATCCATTACTTAAAACTTTGTTGCCAATGCTATTTGGCCCCATTCCAGCAGCTGAAGAAGAAGTAGATAGCAGCTCCACCAGATTAGGCGATGATGGGGGTGTCATCACTTTCAGCTGCACAGAAATCGGTTGCACATTGTACCCATTAACTGACCCAGTGACTGCTCGTACGTTCGGAAGGCCTATTGTCGCAATGCTCGGTAAAACTTGCTGCTGTTGATTTACACTCACGGGGCAAGGTGAGCGTCGTTGGGAAATGGTTGAAAGTGGTGAAGAGTGGAGTTGCTGCGAATTGCTGTTGTGCGTCCTGCTTGGCACTTCTTGTTTATTGTTTGCATTGGAAGAATTTAGACTCCTTATGGCTTGACCTCCCATTTTCACCTTATTTCCGTGAACATTATTATTATGCTTTCCATTTTCTGGACTTGCTGGTGGCGAAATTTGCCCTGGCATTGTATAAGTGGCACTATTAGCAACGTCAACTCCACGCAGTGACGATGATTTTTGCGTTTGAATCACAGTCATTATTGTGTCAAATTGGTGAAGTGAAGAGTTTAGTTCATTGCTGTCGTTGTGGGTAACGTCTAAGGATTTTGTACATGAAACATTGGGGAGAGAAGAAAGGGAATGCATTGACATTGTCTGCGTGGAAAGCTGGACTGGCATTCGGGAAGCATGAATGTGTCCTTGAGAGTCTTGTACTACCGGACCGTTACTTGTATTTCCAGTTAAGGATGACTCCAGAGTACTATGTACAGTTGCTGGTTGTCGAACACTAAGGTTTCCGTTATGATCATCGAAATGACTTAAGGACTGACTATTATGTGCTGAGATAGAAGAAGAAGAAGAACAAATGGTAGTAGGTGAAGAGATTGTAGGAAAATATGGTAAGTCTTCTGCGGCTCTGTTAATTAGTAAATCTAGGTCAATGTAGTCTTCTCCTCCAGGATATGTTGGGTCAGAATGGCCAGAGGTGCCAATTACCCTGTCCCCCGATGCCGTTCTGTTTTGCAAGTTATGAACCTGAGCAGGATGATTGAAAGGGTCAACGTGATGAGAACGTATCGTCGATGTTGCTGTCGTGGTTTGTGTGTTGTGATGTAATGCGGAGGATCTTGGTTCATGTAGTGAGCTAATCCTTCCAGGAATGTTATGGTTTGAATTAAATACTGTCGTAATTACTTGGTCTGTAGAAGGAATGATAAGTGCTGAGTTTGTCGTCGACGAAGAAGAAGCAGCGAGAGCACTTTGAGTTGAAAATGCTCCAGAGCCAGTCAGCAACAGGGGAGATTCCGAACAGCGTTGAGAGTTTGACGTGGAGGAGGACGTGCATGATGATGACGACCCCGTCGGACTTGATGGGTCACTCAGTACACCAGCAGAATTGTCTGATGACGCCTCCCCCAGCAAAACACTCTCGATGTCCTGCCACATCTGCAAAAGACCAGAAAAAAGAGACTCATATTAACAATCATGTTCCACACGTCATTATTATTATGAAAATGATAATTCTCGACACACGAAGTGGAAAAAAGTGATTATATATGTCCTCCAGGGAGAAAAGAATAAAGTGATATATGCTGACATGTAAGAAATATAAAAAGACAAGACACGTACACAAACAGGCTTATTATTCGTATTGACCTACGCGTATGCAACTCAACAATCATCTTGCCTTTCACTGTTACATCTTCAGGACACACACGACGTCATTATATGCAACAATAAACAACAATAATAACAACTGTTGTACAATATTCTACTATAACCAGAAGCCTCCTTGCTTGTTGTGAGTTTATGAGTCCAAGCAGGCACATGATATGTACTTCTCAGAAAACAATAATAATAAAGAAAGATCAGCCATAATCATCACTGTTCTATCACGGCAAAGTTAGTACAAAAACATTCTGACTCTGTTACTCTGACTCTCCTTTGTGTCATACAAATTGCAACTTTGTTGCTTTATTACACGATAATAAGCCGGGAATCTTCTTATGAAACTTTGCATTCTTTAGTGACATGTATTCTTCTCAATTCACTTTCTTTTGGAATTATTCATGGAGCAAAAATTTTCTCTTGTACGATAAGTAAAGCACGTAGTAATTTTTGTCGTTCAAACTTTGCTCTAAAACCTCTTAGCTTCAGTTTAAAGTTTAATACATCATGATTCGTATGTAATCAAACTCACACAAATGTTTTTAAACGAAAATGGATCTGTTACAATGAGCATGTAATAGCACGAGATTGTTGCATAATTTTGCAACAAAAAAATTAATGCAATTCCACTAAAGCCGAATCTACTAGAACCATGTTATTATCCATCACGCTTAAATAATTCGTATTCATATACGGCTACAAATTAACTCGCTCACCCACAGTAAAATATCCGTTTGTCGTAGTCAGACATCCTTCAAAGTATGATGTAAAAGCAAAGCCATGCCAAATACCTAATTATTTTTACGGCTTTTATTATGATATCATCCTAAAAAAGTAGTACGTTATCAAATTGTGTCTTAAATTGTTTAAAAAACTTAGATTTTAGGAGGGAGCAGCAGAAGTAATAATAATAATGGAGCAAAAACGAAATCCTTTATGAATAAGTAATATATAGCTTAACAGTGATGTTGGCAAAAATAATAGTAGTCACTCTCTGACAGTAAGAGTAATCACAAGGGAATAATGATAAAGGATGGCTGATGCTATATACCTGCTAACTGAGAGTTTTTAGATTCACGACGACAATAACAATAACAGCAACATCAAGAAAAAAGAACGAATACAAAGAATGGCTTGCAGCCCTTTTAAAGATTTTTTAAAGAGAATAAAACACTGCATGCCGCTAATTCTTACACTTTACTTTCTGATAATTTGGATCAGCAGCCAGAAGGAATAAAATATACTATTAAATCTATATTATAACATAACTATCAAAGTAAAACTAGGCAGGTATATCATATATTGTGCTTCATGTATCATCATCGTCATCATGGTGCATATTTGCATGGCAAATTCTAAGCGTGCCTCTATGAATCCTGTCTTTTGTCGTCGTCGTGGTTACTTTGTCTTTAGATTTTAGCCTGTTTTCTGGTGATGGTAGAAACGACAATGTTGCTGTATTGCTGCCGTTGCTTAAAAAGCAGATAGAAAGACTTGGCGGTGGTATCATCATTACCATCATAGTAAGTTCCGGCACGTAAAAAAGCCATATAGAAAATTATGCTAATGACAGGGCTCCCTAATGATGCCTTTTAATATCGTCGCCACACCAACACCATTTTGCTATAGCCCTGATTTGATGCTAAATATATGTTATAAGTTATGAATATTATCACGGTGAGGACAAAAATCTTTTGCCTCTTCTACAGATCGGGTTCCCTGATACACTCTACCAAAGAGAAGAGAGACGTTCATTTTTAATACTATTATTTTTCATCTTCTCTCTCTTCTTGCATCTCTTCCTTGTAACGTGCATGATGACGTGATGAGGACGATAATGCTGATTTAGTATGACCAAAATTACAACAGTAGTGGTGGTGGTTTTTGATCGTGGCGATAGTGGAGCCATGCAAAATTATTATGTAGTGGTGAGTAAATCAAAATCAGACTATTGTACTGCATTGTAGTCAACGAAGAACAAAAAAGGACTTATATAAACACTTAACTATGTACTATCAAAAAAGGTTTTTTATTCTCAGGTAGCAGATTAGATTTGATACCACCTATTAAAATCATTTCTGCATAGTTTCGTATTGTGCCAGAAGATTTAGATTAGTAGAAGTTATCAATCAAAAATAATAACCGTAAAAGTACCATCAGCAATAAACACATGTAATATGTATCAACTGAAATGAAAACACTCGCTCCAAACAGCAATTAAACCACTGCAATATAAATCAAAAGTCTTTGAATGAAAACTTCAGGAGAATTAGGCTGTTGTAGTAGGTTAGCTGGTTCAAATTACCTGGAGGCTAGATCGCTTTGATTGCCATTAAACGTTTTTTATTTATTCTCAAACAGAGATACTTTACAATGTTAGTAACCAGAGAAAAATACAAAAGTATATGCTATAAGCATTGTTCTTCCGTCTTGTTGCGTGTTATTATGTAAACGAAAATTGTGTTTCACGCAGCAACAACAAATAGCAACTATTAACGCATTCAAAATAAAATATATCGTTGGATTGAAGAAATTGATAGGTAGTGATCGAAGATTTTCTGCAATTAAGATTGAGACCAGCCATTAGAATTAAATTTTTTGACTAAAGGATTGATCATTTCAGCAAAACAGTTTGCCCATTTATATTTTTTTCACATTCCAACACCAACATCACTACCACTCTTTATATTTGTTTCTCCGTAAAGTAATGGCACTTCACACTTTCAAAAACAAATTCTCCAAAATGATATTAAATGGACGTGCTGCTGCTAGAGACTTACTGCACAAGCTTGCAATCTGCAAAGGGCAAAGCAATGTCTTAACGAGAATCTCTCAATCAAGCAAATTGAAATGTGTTTTCCCTTTATACCAAATATCAATACAACTTACTTAGTATGCGTGATTGTTACGCGAACATAAAAGCAGCGCAACGAACATCTTTTTAAGAAAAAGTCGTGAGCTGTTAGATGCCAAAATGGAATGCTAGTAAAAAATATGAAAAATATCAAGTAAAAAACATCTACAGTTGAAAACCAGCCGCGTGTATTGATATCAAGATAACATTCAACTTGCCAGTAACAACAACAATACGATTTGATTGGATTTTTTTCATCGCACCACGACCTCATCCTCGAAGAAGAGAGAGAAATTGTAACAGATCTTAACCAAGTGATCTTATTACTATTTTCAACTTCCCCATATTATTACCAGATCAGCAGCGAAGCAGTAGCAGAAACATCAAGACATTTTTTCATGATTTCAACAAGAAGAGCAGACAAAAATCCAAAACGTACAATGGTTTATCTTTTTTGCCAAGACGATAACTGCATATCATATGATGATGATGATGATGATGGCTAATGCATTGCCATAATGCAATACAATAATACATTACATTATTGTGGTTAGTTAGCAGCTCGTTATTTTTTTGATGATGATAAAAAGAGCTTTTCCTCCCCTTCAAAATTCCTAGAAAGAAATGACGGGTAAATTATTGATCTGGTTTAGTTTGCCAAATAAAAGAATACGTGACATATTATATGGATTTTTATAGTTGATAGTGAGTAAATAAAATAGTCGTTTCCATCACACATACTCAGCAGCAGCAATCAACCAACTCTGCAATCATCAATACTCTCATCAGCATCACGAGATCACAACTTTATTCCCAAATCTGTGTCTTAAATTATTGGTAATAATTAGCAATCATGATGATAGTCAAATAAATAAAAACAAAAACAAGACACAACAGCGGTCGCACACCTTGCGTGTTGCTATCAACCATACATGTTTGGAAAGAAGATGTAGTAGCAGGAAAGAATAAAAAGAAACCTGACCGAGGAAATCTTTTAATGAAATTATTATCATGATACACCTCTAATTGCAACAAAAATACAAGTTTACATTTTGGCAAATGTACAAGGTGCTCGTATTATGTGGACTACTGTTATCATTGCCGAATTGGTGCACCTACACAATAAAAGCTTGCATGGTTAGTATTTTGATACAGTGTGATTATGACGGTGTCCACCACAAGCAAATAATTTTTTCCTCTTTAATTACACCTTAGATCTTGTTATGTGACACTTTTCCATATTGCAACACATACGACATATTCCATTTTTTTAAAAATCAACATCATAAATAATGCAAATAGGGTAAAACTTCCCTTTCTGTTACAAGAAGAGAAGATAGAGATAAGTAGTATTGGATATTTGTCTCCATTTTGCAGAACTGGACGATTGATTAAAACAATATTTTATATGTTTTTTTATATTTGCTCGCCAACTTTTTAAATGCAATTAAGATTTATAGGCTGCATGTAACATTTAATCACCTCTGGATGCATTCAAGTGGCAATTTTTTAAGTGGTAAGGAAAAAAGTGATTTTCGACAACTATTAAGCTCCTTAATCTAATGGAATAGTCAGATTCTTTTGGTTGTCATCGATCTACATTGTCATCATCGTCGTCGTCAGAACGGAGGACGAAGAATGGAGCATGTATTTTATCATCTTGGTTCGTTTTTCAGGAGAACCAAATCCACCATCAAATACATAAGAATAAGAATAAAAGTCGAAACCCAACTTGTTTTGTCCAAACAACATGCAAGGACACACACACACCAGCAGAGAAACAGGTATATTCGATGATGAATGGAAAATTGATGGAAACGGTCGTCTGCAAGGGACCAGAAGCAGTTGATCAACATCATCGTCATCATCACCATTATCATCCTCTTTGTCATCCTCACCACCACCATCATCATCATCATTTTTGACTGACTAGCTCAAGTTGAGTCTGACTGGCTCAGTGGTAAATTTTATGAGAAGAATGCTACATTTACTTGAGTCAGTCGATGTGATTGAAGAAGTTGCAATGCATTCCAAAAAATATATCATCGGCAAGTGTCCATTATTATTACCATTATTATATTGATATTGATACATAATATCAGCTAATAAATCCATTGCATTGATTTGCATATAGTTTGCATATAAAATATTATATGGCATACAAGGAAGAAGATGTCTCCTTGCATCACCCCACAAAATGTAAACTATAAACCATATAGGTAAACACATACCAGCTAGCCTTCCTCCGTCCAACAAAAATCACGGCATCATCAGAAACATACAGATGTGTATTTAATAATAATCGTCACCAGTCACCACCGCACCAGCAGCTACTGCTAAATATGAATAATTTCTGCATCTTTTGAGCAGAAGTGGTAATATAAATAAATAATAATAATAGCAAAAGAATAATGATAATGGTGGCACTAAGGTACATAATATTTCATTTGTGTAGCAGGTAACGCCAAAGAACAATGCCGCAGCAGCATGTACAAAGCAGAGTACAAGTTGCATGCTCTTGTAAAGTGTAGTAGTGCAACCTCTTCTTCATCTTCTTCTGCTACACTTTTAATGCTACACATTATTTTATTTATTCTTCCACCAGAAAAATTGAGAAACATTCAAAGTTACTGTTTATGGCACTGGTGGTAGTAAAGTATGTCTGTAAGTGGCAAGTAGGAATTGCACACATCAAGAAAAAAAGATTTGCTGAAACAAGAGGATACAAAACACAAACATGTAATTTCGTTTAGTATAATTATGGTGTACAGGTCAGTAATTATTTTTTACAAATATATTTATACACCAAACCAATTCATTTTTACAAAAGAGCCTGAATAAATTTTGGTTTTGTGGACATTGAAATTTATTTATCTGTATTTGCGTGGCTGTAGCTATATATCTTGGATGGAATGAGGGGCTAAGAAAAAAAGGATGAGCAATGAAAATACATACATATATGAAAACTGTTTTTTTAACCATTACCAACGACCAATTATCAGAAATGGTTTTGCATGCAGTTCTCAAGTTGGAATTGTTGTTTTAATCATAATTTTATCATTATGCCTTGATGGAGATGATTCGATTCGCGAAAACATTTTTGGAGAGATGGAGTTGTGGGGATGATGTTTTAGGAGCAAGCAAAGCTACCAAACCACCTTATAATATAACAATCATCGACCATCACTACGATTATCTGTTTTCTGCTCATCATCACATATCATATATTATTCATTTAAATATTTTACATATTGAATGAAACATGAAACAATTTTTTCGTTTTTTACATGCATGCATCAAAGTTGTGCAAGTTTGTGGTCAGAGATTAAAATAAGTAAAAAATAAGTAATAATATAACATGAAGGTGAAGAAGAAGAAGAAGAAGAGGAAAAAGGGAATTGCATGTAAAATTGATCTGGGTAAAAATTATCCACCTACAGCCACCAGTCTTGACTAGTCAAATACCTTTTACATCCACAATGATTATTCCTATCATTACTTTTATTAAAGCTTACAACATGAATGAACCAACAAGATAATGCGTATTTTTCTTGACATTCTTGTTCGAATAGGCAATATTGTTTTCTTGTATGCATCTGATGCTGTTGCTTCTGCTGGTTTTCTTACTCATCCCATCTCTCTTTCCTTTTACAAGTTTGACAAAATTGCAGTTGTGCTAACAGCAATAAATTATTGCTCGCAATCTTTGGAATATTATGTATGCTTCCTATGGCAATTATACCAATTAGCATACAAGTCTAGTGAATAAAATCATGTTGTGGTTGTAGCCAAGTTGAAGTGTTGTCGCCTCATAAAAGGTCACCCAGAAACGACTTACACTGTCTTCATTATTATTTTCTTCTCTCTCAAAAAAGTAAAGAAAGGGAAAAACATATAGAGAGATATACATTATATATATAGATGTGGCATTAATTTGAAAAGACTTTGACTTTGATAAATTATCTACACCACGCTAATTAAAAAGATAAGCTAATTTCATGAAGAATGATTAAAACAATCAGTGCCAATTTGCATTCGGCTCCTCATTAAGCATTAAACTAACTCAACTCTGTAGATCCTATCGTTTGATGAGTTGTGACAAAACGAACACATGGAAAAGAGCAATCTAAATGAGATGATAAAGTATCCTTTAAAACGACAAGAATTACAACAACAATAGGAATGTTAAAGAAAGGTTAGATAATCAATATATGGTATCTTACATCATGAAAATAAGAAATTTCGGTAGTCATGTCTGTCGAGTGAAAAACGCCGTTTGAACAATAAGTACTGTCGGTACACAGACCAGAATTGGCTGGCTGATTCTCTTGAGTACCAAGACTAGCACCAGTAGCACAGGTTAACAAAGTGTTATTGTTATTGGAATTGTTAATAGATTCGATTTCGCACTTTACAATGATACCATTTGTACCCTGACTTCTGCCACCACCGCAACCACTAGTGAAAAAACTGTAAGAATTGCTACTGTGATCACTTAAGCTCGACGAACTCGAACTTGTATTATCCCTTCTTTGCTGTTGATCACCGTCTTGTGCCAATAAGTTGCTGGAGATCTTGTCAAACTGAAATTTGGTATTAGTAGTATTTCCTTTGTTGTTATTGCTTCTACTACTAAAACTTGTGCAAACGTTGGTATTAGGGAGAAGGGTGGCGGTGGTGGAGGTATCTGGAGCTGGGTCTGCTGGAGCCAAAATGCAGTTCCCACCCCACCAAGACCAGCTCTCAGAGTCGTCGATGGAACCTAAACAAAACTTTTCACTCACTTCCTCAATTTTGATTATATTTTCCACTTTTATAATAGGAGGATTCTCCTGTCCGACCACCAGAATAGAATCCACCCCGTTAGATCTCTTTACATTGTGACTATTAATACTCCGTTTGCTTGCACCAGAAGAATGACTGAGATTTTCGTATAGAAGTGGGGTCACGTTGTGATTCGTACTGTTTGACGAAAGAGGATGATGAGATATGGCATTTGAAACTGTCGATGGACATAGCAAAGTGGCTTCATACGGGGGTGGTGCACAAATTCTCGATGCGGGTAGTACGGCCGTGTTTGCACTCTCCCAGTCATCCTTCAAATCACTGGACTTTGCCGGAGATGACTCGTCTCCAGCTTTGCCAAGCAAAGTTAGTGAGGCCTTCTTTTTCGGTAAGATAGTATTCGGCGACTGGAATATTCGACGTTGGTTTGTCACAATTACTGCTGTTCCACTAGACATCTATACTTCCGGTACTCCTCCTGCTCTCTCAGGGGAAATTTTCACTTGCTTTTATTTTCACTTACGATCTTGTTTTTACATTGAAAGTATTTACTTTTAAAATTTAATTAAATATGTAGGCACTAAAAAGCACGTTTCATTGTTGTTGACAAGAATTTGGCAGCACAAAATTTAAGGACATAATGGCCTGGTATATTTAATGTGACATTAAAATGGCAATAATATAAAATATTTATAAACAGTTTCATTACACTACACGTTCATTCCCGTTCCATCTAAACACACATGTTTCCCTTCTATACTTAAAATTTTCAAAAGAATTGTCCAATTGAATCAAAATAGGGATAGAATTCACAAAAATAAAGCTTTTTATCCGTTTTCACACTTTCCACGAATACTCAATCACTTCACAAAGTCCAGTATTACTGCGTGAAGAACATCCACCAAAACCGAAAATATATTTTTCCTACTGGGGTAACACGATAAAGTTTTTTATCAACCACTTTTATTTATACAGAGGGATTTTGATATAATTTTACATTTGTAAATTAGCTATATACACTGCGACTAGTTAAAATAAAAATGAACTTTTTTCTTCTAGAAATCCATTCGTAAGAACAGCATTAATTTATACAGAGAAGAAATGTATATAGTATTGTTACAAAAGAGAGCAGCCGCGGAATGGTCAATAAGATAAATTTTTCAGGCCGATATTGTGAGAGCCAAGTCACACCATCCGTCACTGAGTATTCTGCTAGACTAACACGTTGGGGCATTCGAGTCAACCCTTTCATATGGTTTTTCACATTTTTTGAGTGGATGAACTAGTTATACTACACAAGAACGGAGTGCTCTGCCACCACTACTGCATCTTTCTCAAAAAGATCATCCACGTAGCATGATAAAAAGAAATCCAGCGTCACCCCAACATCTTTACAAAGTAAAAAAACCACCACCAGTCCTATTTATTGCTGGCCTGCTGCACTAACGCTGTTGCACCACTGTACATCAGCATACCACCTACCCTGCTCATAATGCATTTGCCAGGTTATTCGGCTGTTCTTCTGACTTACTACTTCATTCACAACTTCCTTTTGCTTGCAGTTTGACACAAGTAGACACTAATAAAATGAAGCAATTTATGATTTTCAGATTTGAAAGTATTTGTCTTGCAGAAGTGACCACTGCACTGATAATCAAACATTTAAAATCGAATGAGAGCTGAGAGCTGATAAACAACATTGGCTAGAGTCAAAGGTAAATATATTAATAGGAGAGACAAATTCAAACCAAAAAACTGAGCGAATGCTCACCGAATTTGCCTGACCAAAATGAGAGGATGTGACAGAGACAACGGCACCAAACACTTAACATTGATCCAGTCATAAATTGCGTAATAAACGGCACTTTTCTGTCTCCATTAATCATACCATTAAAAATAAATTTGTTGACACTGTCTCCTCATTTGTATTTTCCTTAATTAAATCTACTAAAAATGTGAGGTAACCAATATGTGAATAAACTATATGCCATAAAAATTTAACGTCAAATTAAGCAGTTTGTCACATCAAACATCTTTTTGGCTGTCGATAGAAAAATAATTACAAATTAGAGATATTAATTTTAACTAAATGTTATGATGGAAACCATAAATATTTGGTTGAATAAGAATATGTAATAAATGAATATTATGTAAGAATATGTAATACTAAACAATTATAATAATGTTGGCAATTATATAAAAACGTCTGATTTATTTTTAATTTGTTTGATACCAAATTATCAAAAGTTATGGGAAAATTATGAAATTATCATTACAATAAGATTTTATAAACTGGAGTTTTCGTATCAAAATGTTGCAATTGTTTGACCATGATGAAATTAGTTATGAAAAATGGCTGTGAATAGATTGAGCTCCTCAATTGACATGATGAACAAAGTGCGCCATGTAGGGAGATTCAGGTTTACTAACTCACCTGTGCAGCCGCAGCGTAGCCATTCAGGTTCTTATTTTCTTGCCTCACAGTGTCGCTGATTGTTGAAACGATTGTCAACGGGCTGAGTTGAGTTGAGGAGATGGATACAAGTTTTTATGTTTTTACCTGTAATCAACAACGCGCTATAATATTGTCAAACATAGATATGAGATGGCTCTGGCGTACAACAAATTTTTGATGCTTGCAACAAAACAACAAAGTTACGAATCGTGCATGTTGACATGTTTCATTTAATATGCACCTAATACCTTGCTAGTTAACCTAATGCTGGTAAACTGCTAACTTTGCTCTGATAAGAAGAAAAAATTTGAATTTGCTGTAGACGGCGACAATGATATGAGCATACAACAATTCAAAGTTGTTAAAAGGTGTCTACTAGCTCAATAATTAAAGAATGTGCAGCATAGTTTAATAGTTGACAATGCAGATAAAGCGAAGATGTCCTACCAATCGTTGACGTTTTGACAATTGAACAGTTTCACTCTTAAACTAAAAGTAGTATTTGCAGTGATGAAGCTATTCAGAGTTTCAGAGTATAAATATTATAGAAAATGTAGGGAGCATTGATAAATATTTTTATCCGAATTCGATTGGCGTTTTATCTACGTCAATAATAATGTTGTTAGAGTGAGTGAGTATGAATCCGTCCAGAAGTAACTCGAAGGTGGCCTGAGTCTTGGTGGTCTTCGAATGACGACATTATGTTGTAAGTTTGTCCGTGTATGTGCCCATGTTTCTTGAACAGACAGATAAGAGCAATATAAAAAGGGTAAATGGTATAATGGGTAAAAATGTTGGTGTTATTACATGAAGCGATAACAGCTTCCAATTGAAGGGCATTGGGTTTTGATTTAATAAAATCGCCTTTATTTTCATCTCAATGTCTGGTCGTTTTTGATAGCAAGGCTTTGCATCTATTTAAATTAAGACTTTATTGTTGAGCTGTTAAACATAGTTATAATATAAAAGTTAAAGAACAGATATTAAAAAAGATTAAGGGGTACACCTTAACATTTATAAAATTTTAGTTTACCAATATTATGATGCTGGAGTAAGTTACAGATTTCTGTGGATGTTAATGGTCGATTCTGCTGATCCACTCAAAAAAATAAGACCTTCTCTGTGTATTTTATTTTACCCTCGTCGAAGTAGATACATTCCCGATTCTAACAATCCATACAGGATGGAAATGAAACTTGGAATGATAAAAGACTGTGTAGACAACTAAAAATTTTGGACGACGTGTCAACATTAAGAAGTTAAACTCATAATGCAGCAAGTTACACCAGCAATAAAACGTGCTGTGTAGTTAGTTGGGGATGTACACCACGGCATTTCAATTTGTGTGCTCTCCTGTCGTAATACTTATGAATACTGCATTATGGAGGATTTTTTCTAAAGAGGAAATGCACGGCGAATTAATAGAATATTACGTTTCGCTTGATAGGCAAAGCGAAACAATTTGGAAAATGAGAAGCGGAAGCATCTTCATTTTACTTTTGGGACATAGCTGTTGCCACTTGCTTCTATCGCTGCTACTATGCACTTTGCGTACTTTTGTTTGAAAAAAAATATACACAACCATTATTAACCCTCACAAAATTCTTTTAACTTTGACATCATGAGTAAATACACGGAAACACAATATCGCCAACGAAATAAAAAATAATGTTGGTTATAAATGCACAATTCTGTATTTTACCTCCTGTAAATACACATTATAAAGTACCTCTGGTATGTGCAAAACTTCAGCCATATGCAAATGCATTTTTGTAAACTTGTTTAATAACAATAAGTCCATCACAATGGAATAATTGCAAATTTGTTCGTCCAATATTTGTATGTTTTATCTCCTGCCTTCGAATCATGTTATGCATGAGAATGGAAAAAATTGACAACAAACGATTTTTTGCAAAATGTATAATTAAGTAGCGCGTTTGGTCGTTTTGTCCTCCAGTTATCTGAGAATTTTGCATGCACCGCTGAAGGATCATTGAATATTTATCTATAAACTACACTAACGTGCCACTCGTATAAAAACCCATATATTACTTTCTCTTTTGTACATGAAAAACCGTTTTGTTCTTCAAACAACAAGTTTTTTGTCCAGCTGTACATTCACTAAAAAGCCATGCTGGCTTGCAAAACTAGATACCTAGGTATACCTCTACTTGTACCTCCCCGACACACTGGAACAAATTATCGTATTGAAATGAAATTAGTGGTTGTTTACTCATAATAAATTAATACCAATTTTAAAGTGCTTGTAATCTCACAAAATACAAGTTTTTCCAACATCCTCTTCAGTCCTCTATTATAAGTTAAATGTGTAAAGGTAATACTCGTAGTATCTTTTGAAAATATATGTACTCTGGATTCCACATCTCGTATCTTTTTGTGCCAGAAATTATCGCTAACTCACTATGCATATCTACTTATACCCATATTATTATATTATCTACGAAAGATTGTAACTCGGTAAGTTTTTCCTATCATTCTCCCAGTCTACCTAATTGTTCCATTATCTGAAAACATACAAACCTGGACTTCTGATTATGAATTAACTTGGAATTCTAGGATATAAAAAATTAGATCAAAATAGATTTCACAAGAATCATTTACCGTTTAAAATAACAGACATTAACTAGACTAAATTACTAAATTATTTATAGGTACTGTAAAAGTTATGTGAAATGTTTCGATGTCATATGAAGCGTCAAATAATTATTATCGGTAACATCATAGCAAAAATAGTCCTACTTATGGCAGCAAATATTTAGTACTGGATAGAGATAAAAAATTTAATCATACGTTTGTTTTTTACAAATTATCACGCAAAAACATGGCAAATTTGTATCTTTGTGTATTGTCTAGTGCGTCTGTAAACATCGAGTTTCCTAGACAACGCGGTGCCATTAAATATTTACTGATTTAGCTTGATGTGTAATTGTAGTTTGCAGATTATCTCCGTATATAAATATGTACGGAACCTCTAAAAGTCAAGGTAAGTGATCTTGTGAACATTAATAGGGTTAGAGGTGCAACTATTTTGCATTACGCATGTAGCCAAACAGTACATGGAATAGACCAGCATGGAAAATAATAATATGATGTAACATCAACTTATCACGGCAAACAGTATATACATACATACAATTCATGAGCTAATAATAACCCTTTTGTGGAAACTGAAATCATAAACCATTACAAAAGTACAACTAACTGTAAGTGACGTTTTAAAATCTACATGGTGCATTAATTCAAATCCCACAGTTTTGTGTCACTCTCGTTCTCATACCTCATCCCTGTCATGTATCAACGCTCTGTTCATCAGTAGCTCAACTTTCCTTTGCTCCTGGATGAAGTCACACATGTGTAATAATAATATGATGTTATATATGTAAATACGCTGCCACTACATGACATGGATGGATAAATGCATAATAAATATTATACTGATGCTGCTATTATTATTGTTATTACTTCCACGATTGTCCATTTTCAACCCTTCTTGTGTGATGATAACCTACGTTATATACTACATTGTAGTAGTATATAGCTCATTGAGTAAAGTTTGCCATGCATGACAAGTCATTTTTACTCCCCGTAGCAATTTCCTGTCTATACCTTTCCCTCTTCTTGTTTGTATGGTGATTTTGATGGTGGTCGTGTGGGAATAAGCAAGAGTTCTTACTGCGATGCAATACTTGCTTTTTAACATCATATTGGTTGCCATTCTCGCTGATGACGAGTTCTTATTGCAAATGTTAGTTACTCAGTTCTTCCATCCAAACTCATTAACACACAATGTACGACAAGCATAATACATTACGCTGTACATTATTTATATTTATTTAACTTTGAAGTAATATTTAAATTATCCTTCTGATTCCCGTGTCCGTCTATCGAATGAAAGATTTATCTTTCTTGCATACAAATAAATTCTATGCGAAAATGTCTAGCAGAAAGTTATATAATAGTACATCGTTCTTTTTGCAGGTGTTTGTGTCAAACTTAGTAAAAGCATCTAATTTGTAAATACAAAAGTTGAACTTTTTATTCCAAAAAAATCATCATATCATAAATAGTAAATGGCGGAAATGGTAATAATTTGGTATATATTTTGAAAGTAATGATATTATTATTATTTGCATTGTGCATGCATTCATGGAACCAATGATATCAAAGTCCGCATTTTTAACGGAAAAGAATATTATTGAATTCTTGGTAATATATTATGTCTGAATTCCATATTTAGAGCGCCCTGCATTTTTTGTGGAACTGAAAAATATCAGTGAAGGAATTCATTGTAAATTTCATGGCAGCCACCATATGATTACACACACGCGAGTACTTCCCACCAACTTTGTTGGAGAGAACGCTGAGGATTGCATAAATAGTTTTGTTGGCTGTTGTTCCATCATCATGTCCTCACCAACATCATCGCAATCACAACTCACTACTACTTGTTCTACTATCACCATAATGATAATAATGTGCATATATGAGCGTGTGTACAGTTGGTTGGTTTCACTGATGATGATGACCTGCTGCTGCAGCGATTTGTTGTACAAATGAGACCTGTGGAGAAATCCACAATAAAACAGTCACCTGTTGCCAGACTTCTCGGTCGCTTTGGGTATTTACGACAAGCTCCCTACATGGACGAAAGATTTAGGGTTCATCTACACCAAATGACGAATTCTTTTTTCACTATAATCATCATTCCAGGTTTCTAATATATTTTTTCTTCTTTTGTCAGAAATGTAAGTACTTTTATGTCTTCTGGTCCATGATACAAAAATTAACAACTATGTAAGCCTGATCTTAATTTTTTTCTTTAAAAACATTTGTTCAATATAATATGTTTCTTCGTGTTTTTATTCTCATTTATATGCATATTTACGACTTGAATTTTTTCATATGCTTACATGCATACTTGCTTTTCACTGAAAAATGCAGGATGGTGAATTTTATGGGGAAGCGTCAGATTTTCTTTGCACTGCAGTGACCTGCTGTAAATAATAAAATGATGATGACTAGCACAGCAGCACTACAATAGAAGCTTATACAACAGAAATATCACTCATCATGAATGTTATTATTATTATTTATGAACATATTTTCATTCATAGTACATTTTGATAAAACTTCATGTCAATAAATACTAGGCTTTCTTCAACATATTCATAACAAACTTTTAGAGGCGACGGAAAATAATGATATTCAATTTATCCTCTGAAGCATAAAGAGTTTATTATTGGGTTGAGTTTTTAATGTATTACAGTTCACATCATAGATTAAGTCAATAAAAGTTTGATGTTAAGTTTAGACATAACGACAATGTTTCAAATTTAACTTGACCTTCTCATAAAAAAGTTTCAGTTATACAATAAATTCCAATACAAAAATATCTCTGCATGACAGCAAAGCATGTTTCTACAATTATTGAAAGGAATTTGACGTATCAAGTTTAAAATATTTAATGGAAGAGCATATATTTAAATGGATTCACCTTTTCCTCTAACCTTATTTAGCCCTCGGTTATCATAAAGTGAGTTTTCTATTTCAAAACATCTTTAATAATAACTCTTTGTTTAAAGTTTGTTATAAAAATGGTTATTTTAATTACAGACTTCCCCTTTACCGCTCTTCAATTGTTTACAAAAGCATGATGTATTATGTAGAATTGTGACCGCCCTCATCGTTTGTATAATATCCATGTATACTGTACGCTTTAGATATAACAAATAATACCTGTTTTTGGTACATAATTAAAAATATTTATGTATTGTATTATGTACGCGGACCATTTGGATATCAAAATGTTCGTATTTAATTGAAATTTAACCTGTAAAAAGAAAACAGTAGTCTTGCTCTGTAGCAAAACCAATAACTCATTCAACTTGTTAAAGAACCCTTTTCATTGTTTAGAGTCTATGCAGACTTTTCAAGAACCGTACTAGTTAATTTCACCTCTTGTTGGTCCTGCATTCCTATATAGCCATTTAATTTTCAGAACGCATCAAGAAAATAAACGTAACTCGGAAGTCGTTGTGTAATTCCAGAAGTTCGCTTATAATTAAGAATCAAGCTAAAAAATGTATACTGCGCGGACTCTCAAACTCTCAACTCACAACCATGTTGCTATAATGCACTAACTCAATTATTTAATCACAACATACCTACACAATCTTTTGAATAGTGGTAGGGTATCTTGTATGAATGGGAAAGATGAAAATAACTTGGACAAGCCCCGTGCCACGATGAAATGAGAAAAAAAGAATAATGAAAAGTGCATACATTTTTCATTTACAAACAACAAAATCTCCTCCCCATCATAAAGTGGATTTTCTTAAGAATACCAGACTTTCATTGATGATGATTCAGATATCACAAAATTAATTGTAAGAAGAGAAAGGGGTCCTGTAATATTAACAGAATGTTTACTGCTTGCATTTAAAGTGGGGAAACTCTTATTGTCAGCTTGGAGATTTGAAGGAACGCTAAGAAATTAACATTTTAAAATGAACGTTTGCATAAGGGCCTAATCGTAAGAAGATGCATTACCAAATGCCAACGTTTTTATTTTGAAGCACGACTTTTTTATTTATATGCTCATTTTACTCATCTTAATAGCACAAAAATGTCTGAAATGCTGTCAAATATGTAGTGACGACAAGGCTATTTGTGTATTTGACATGGTCCTGAGCAAAAGCCATCCCATAAATCTTTGATAATCATTACAATTATACATGAATACAAACTTATAAGCATAGATGTATAAATACACTTTTGAATGTACAATAATATCCAACAAGAGAACAAAGATTACATGCATAGAACGCTTTGAACCCCTTAAAATGTTTTACGTAAAACACTCAAACACAACAACCAACAATATGCGTACCTGCTATATTGCCGCAACATATGCATTGCTATTTGTACCGGAATTTTATTGAAGACCAATTAAAAAGTCCGTAATTGTGTATGACATACGTCAAGCAAAATTAAAAATTGCTACTCACTGACGAAAATAAGCAAAACATCTGAAAATCTGTATGGATAACGTTCCAAAAATTCAGAAAGCAAGTCGGCATGTGTAGCTTTAATATGCTTGCTGACTATGCTAAACTTCGTTTTAATGTAAACCGTTCAGAATACACGAGTTCGTGATAAATACTACTGTCAACCGACTTCATTTTCCTTGTTTTATTCACCAGTACCGCACTGTATAAGCAAACGCTTTAATAATAATTCCATTGCAGCAAGCAAACTTTGGCATTTACTTACTCTCTGTAAAATCTTCACCCCTGTGTGATGTTGGTTATGATTCTGTCAGAAATATATGTATCTATGCATATTAAAGTAGACACAAAGTGTGTAGCATCTTTATCATGCTATATTTATACCAGTCTAGTCAAGAGAAGCTTATACATGCTGCTATGCTGCTACAATATCATTTGCTCCTGAAAAAATAATACACAAAGGTCAAAGAACTTTCCATATGAAATAACATAATTTTTGATCAAAGCGATGATTTGCTAAAAATAATTGTTTGTACTGTATCAGACCTTATAGTTATGATAGTGAATTGTAACGAGCAGAGCACATTCATCATATAAACTGAAATTTGCAAAGAATATCCACGTGATCCTTTGACAAGCATAAATTGGCTAAGGATATTTTGTCGCTCATTATTACGCATGCGACCACGGATATAATGGTCTATTTAACGTGCCAATTCAGAGAAAAATGAGTGACATTTGAGAGTTCTTTGTGTTTTAGAACTCATCATTTTGACAACTTAAAAAGACAATCATGCATGATGACCGGTAACCAAAAATATTAACAAGGTGCGGGTTGATGCGTATCTCTGTATAATTAGACTTTGAATTAAACGACCTGTATGAATGAAGGAACGACATTTTTCTCGTTTGCGATCAAAATGTTGGCACAATGACATCTTTCTCGCTTAATGCTTAAATGTAATCCACTTACGTCAGTGAAATTGTTTATTTTATGCATTTTTAATTGGAATTTTAACATTATGATATTGATTTTTAGTGCAACGGTCATGTATTGTGTTAGATACACTTTTGAAAATGTCAAAACACAAAATTTCCCAAAACATCAGCAACAATGCAAGGTTTGAAATAGTTTTATTAATTGTCGGTAAATGCTTTAATATGTTTGTTGCTTTGCGAAAGAAATTCTTTTATTGTTTTAGAGCATTGCTCTAGCTTGTTTTTAAAATTAAAATGGACAAAAATGTAAGCTAAAAGAGAAAAGAAAGTATGCATTCCATTCCATCAAAATAACAAGTTGCATAGATCGTTTGACATTTCAATTCATTTTTGTAATTTCTGACAATCAAAAATGAGTGGTCGACTTTGTTAATAATGTTTGAGCATTATCTGAACGTTAAAATAGTAAAAATAGTAATGGTACGAGTTGATGACTAGCTGCGAGAATTGAAACTGTCTGTCAAAACAATAAACACCCTTACGAGCATCCACGATGAAATGCTCATTACATGTCCGTCAAAATGTCTGGCTTCTATACACGTGTTACGCGTTTTTTATTTAAGATTATTACATGAGTCATGAATCTCAATTTTAGAATAGGAATTTAACCATACATATAGAAATATTTCTCTGTTCTTTATCGATTACATGTTATTTGGTACAACCGATTGCGATTTTTCTGTATTCTTCTTTGTGAGGAGAAGAATAAGTGTAAACTTGCTCACAACGACAATTAAAATTTTCAAGCAGATATACTCGTTATTATTAATATCAAAGCGCTAAAATACAACAGCTAATCTATGCCATAAAATAGTAAGTCCCTCAAATTTATCAAAACAACTTGCACAATTTTTGGAGCATGCAGAAATTTGTAAAGAGAAACCAAGAGAAATGCATTTACTGAACATCCTTCACATCCTCAAATCTAGAAAATTTCTCGACACAATGTTTGGAGTCACAAGGTTGGGTGATCACAATGTCGTGATAAAAGCAATTAGTTTCTTCAGTATCATGTCAGCAAAATAAAAATATCATTTTTATTGCATAACAAAGTTCTGGATATGTTTTTAAAGAAAGATAATGATAGAAATGTGAATTACCTTTGTACATTCAATCCATCCGCTTATTTGTCTTTTTCCATGTAATTTTCCTTACATGTTTTCTCCTCTTCAAAGTTGAACTTAGTCTTCCTTTGTCAGAGTTCTTGTGAGCAGATAGCGTAACTGTGTTGAAGAATAATGTTAGAAACGCTGAACAGATGCTTTAACAAAAACAGTGGTTCATCATGACGCTTTCAATATTACCTCAAATATATATTCTTCTGTGCATGAAGTACGTCTCATAAGAAAAGAGCTCATTTAAATCTAATTTAAATATAGTTGGCTACTTGTATCCTGACTTGGTAATACAAAAGAAACATCTATATCTTTTTTCCGTCTTGCTCACTGAACTTGATAATTTCTCTTCATATTCGGTGTCGCATATTATGTAAGTGGTGAAACAGCACGGGAAAATGTAACAATGCCGGCAATAAGCACCCAAAAGACGAGGAAAAACATACTTTTGATTTTTTTGAGTGGTGTTGGTAGAATGAATAAAAAAGACGAAAACAGGAGGATGACGCACTGAGGCTGCTGCCGTGTGTGGTGGTATGTGTATAATAATGT
Source organism: Entomobrya corticalis (assembly GCA_034694325.1). NCBI lineage: Eukaryota > Metazoa > Arthropoda > Collembola > Entomobryomorpha > Entomobryidae > Entomobrya > Entomobrya corticalis. The sequence continues at coordinate 2,442 of JAQFYG010000562.1, read as the reverse complement.
GACTCTATGTGGCATGATTTGATATAATTTGTTTCATAATATTACGTTACCTAACATGCATAATGCACTGTGAGATCTTGAGATTACACACTTCATGATGTAGACTGAGTGATAATGGCACGTGAAAAAGTCAAATTGAAAGTGTACAGACCTTATTCTTCCTCTCGTTGCTCGCATACCGTACTTTTTCTCCTTCCACCTTCTTTCTCTTTTTGTTGGAAAATGGAAGCCCCTAACAAACAGCATACTTAAGAATCCCAAAAATGATGGATACACAAAAGGGTTGAAGTCAAGTAGTCAAGAATTACTATTTACATGCTTAGGTATCTATCTTACCCTTTTTTATTTCCATTCACTCGTGCCAAGCCAGATGTCATGCTGATGTAACTTACCGGGCATAGGAGGTCATTCTTTATGCTGAAAATGTATATCTGTTACATTTTTCATTATTTTTTTACTTTTCTTACAAGTGTAAGTTGTGATGTAGAAGCGAAAGAAAAAATAAGGCTAGTACTGACTGTTTGAGTCCTTTTCTTAAAGCACATTATAATATTTCTACGTGATATGCACGCACTATTCTCGTATGAGTAACGAGGGGCATTAGCAGAACATATTCGTCTCAGGTTGCTGATATTATATATTATAATGTCATTTGCATAATACATTCTCCTATGAAATCACACGCGTAAGTCTCTTTTCGTGCTTTTAAATCAGTAACCTTGTATGGGAGTCTTAACTTCACAGATGAGCATTACCACTTGTTTTCGTTTTTACATAGGTAAGCCTTTTTATTAAACAAGCCACCGGGTACAAGAATCAAGAATTATCATTAATATTGTTACAAATTGTACTGCAAGTGCTTCAAGCCCTCACTTCCGTAGCTGTGATGCTAATGCTAGGCAGAATATTTTTTGGTTAGTTGTTTTGTCACACACAAAGCAATGTAAGCAAAGATGAATGAAATGACACAGCGATGCTTGCAATTGATAAAGTCTTAAAATAACATAGCACGAGTCGTGTGAATTATTACAGCATAATATTCAGCAGGTCTAGCATAAGCCAAATATGATATGACTTCGGTTGGTAGGTTGAGTATTTATGTTTTCCAAGAAATATCTTCTTATTTGATTTGTTATAACGCAGGTTCTTATTCTTGTCACTTCTAATTTGAAATATTGGTTCCTTTGTAGCTTAAATTTATTATTGTGGACATAAACTACACCTGAAAAAGTTGAGAAAATAAACAGTTGCAAATTTTTGTAACTACCTGTGCTTAGAAATTGGCACGGGATTTCGCATACATAGCAGAAATTAAGTACATATTGCTTTTTCAACATTAGTAGAACAGATTACATGAAACACGAATGTATGTGGAGCAAGACTTTAGAACATTATCCTCAGGGATTTTTCATATTAGCCTATGTAAAGCATAATGCACATAAGGTTTTCGAAGATAATTTTTCGGTTAACAGCTCAACTAAATTTAGAACTTTATAAGAGTAAAGCTGTTATTGCTTATGTTGCGACCAAAATGGTTATCTTCCATAGCTGAGAAACCAACTAACGGAATTTTGCTGGAGATGCAACAATCTGTGTGTTGTCGGCATTTTAGAGATCATCACAGTGTTCATACTACAGATCAATCAAATCAAATTGTACATTACCTTTGAAATCAAAACATAGCTTGACCAAGACAGCGGAGCATATCAAACATCGAACATAATTTATTGTGCTCGTTCTAATATTTAATGATCAATGATCGTCATCAGTGCCGTACCACAATTGCTTCATGCTACTTTACAAAATTGGTAAGTGGGCCCGAAACCCCCGGGTTTCTCAAAATCATCATTATGAAATGTGCAAAGCACTGTATGAACCCACAACCATAAATATGAAAAGGATTAAATTGTAATACCAGTTCTTATCACCACAGTTTTGCTACATGCACCTATCTTCGGTTTAAAGTAGAATCATCTGGAGGCGAATGTTTCCTGAGGCTTTTAATCATTTAACATGCCATTAAAATTAACTCGCACAGCACGCCACCACCAGCAATCCTTTATTTATTGAACGTTACTTACCTGTTTGTTACGTCCTCCGGTGGTATGCTCTGTGGATACTTACATCGAACTTTCTCTTCAATTTAACTTGAATGAATGGGTCAGCAATGATGAGGTTCAGCAAATGGCAAATGAAAAAACAAGGTGAAATATTTCGAATGAGTAACTGTAAACTAACCGTATGAATGAACATTTAAAATGATGCGCTTTCTTGAACAAACCCTGTGAATTAACCGGGTAATTAATTTGAACCATTAGATATCTTGAGTTGCTATATGTGCACCTGGATATTAGATTACCAATTCCACATTCGTGCATAGTATGTAACAAATGTATAAGGTTCTTCATTGTTATCGTCGTCATATTTTAGTTTTTTAATACT
>JAQFYG010000561.1:0-28204 GCA_034694325.1 Entomobrya corticalis | reverse complement strand
ATGGGTTTTCATTATGGAATGGGAAAATGGAATAAGAAGATGCTTTTCTTTTTCTCCTTCACCCCTTCATTTTTGTCGGTAGCAGAGCTGGAGGACCTAACACTACTTTACGACTAGCAGTGTGACAGTGTGTTGTGTTGGTTGGTTGAGTGGGAATGTAAAATGTAACATGTACATGTATTCTGTACTAAATAATCTCTGTAAATACTGCTGAGTATACTTCGTTATTTATCTTTCTGCGAACTTTTTTTAGTAATGCACCTGTATCCGACCCAAAAAAACAGAACAAAGATGACAGAAACAGGTAAGCGATCAAAGCTACAATGTCATCAATAATGCATCGGAAATGCTTTTATGACGAATAGAGAAATGCGAGGAACTGAGGTTTCAAAGATTTGCCTGTCTAATTTTATTTTATTCAAGCATCAATTTAAGAGATCAAGTTTCAAATGATGGTGATATGCAGTGGTAAGTAAAGTAAATAATGATAGTCACAATGATATACAAAAATATAAAGTGAGATGATTAGTTAATAACTAGAGCTGGAAGATTCATGGAGAAAGCAGGAATCCATGGATTATGTATTTAACATTTATCTGGAATGGTAATATGATTAATTACTGTTAAATTACGCAAGGAGACTTTCTTTTTGTCATTATGGCAGATAATGATTTGGTTAAAATTGGCAGCAATAATTTTTAATATTTAAAGTGAACCTGGCTTCATTTCATTCTTATGCCAAGCCATACGAATTATTTTGAAAGTGCATATTTGAAAAAAAACTGTACATTCCAAACATGTGTAGACCCACGTATGACGTAGTTTTCTCTTTCGACTTCGACTAGATCTAGTGCTGTTGCTAGGGTTCGTTAATAGAAATATGAACAAACTAGAACGGAGAACCTGAGATATCTTGAGTTCAGATTAAGTTTGTTATGAGGGCACCTTATCTCGTTGACAATTTCCCCGTTGTTTTTTCTATATAAATTACGTTCAACACTGCTCGATTTTTAAATATTACGTTCAAAATTCTGCTAAAACATTGTTTCCATTGAAATAAAGTAACCAACAATTTTTAACATGGCACTCATAGCTTTCCATGTAAAATTACCAACATTTCCGTTCTAGTTTATTCATTATTCTAATGGTTCGTTAATCTGGTTCTATAATACGCTCTTTTAGATTGAAATGCTTAGATGTTTTGCTACACACATCAATATAATGCTACAAATTTCAAAATTTAATGTGAAATCCAGTCATTTCTGCTTTATTTCATTTTCAAACTTCTTACAAGACAAGTGTACAATGTAGTACATATAACATTTTCAAAGATTTTCGTATTAAATTATTTTGTATATATTTAATATATAATTAGATATATAAGTAATAGCATATAATGAAATCAACAATACTTTGACAAATGACTATAGCAGTAACAATAAATTTAATGTATTTTACAATAATTATAAGCATATAAAACATGATAATTTATATGAAGAGTAGTACTTTTTTTAAACAGAATATAAATTCAAACAAATGTGCGAATGGAAACCCCAAATATATAGATTTGAAGAATTTTGAATTTGATTGAATATTTGACGGCACAATTTATTTGTTTAATCCTCTCATAAGTCAATTAGAAGCATGGTAGATAATCACTGCTCCTGAACGATAATTATTCGATTAAATATTTTAAAGAAATACTCAAACACAAGTTCACTGTCTTTAGAAAAGGCAGTTACTTCCTCTCTTGTGTAATCAAATATACTGATTGTTGCTTAAAATTATCTTCACATTAACAAAATTATCGATTATTGTAGTAATGAAAGTGAAAGTAAACATCCTCATACCTTATAGAAAATTAACAACAATAAATAGTATGTAATTAATTCATTAACGTCATCGCCTGATCTCTGACTAAACCATTACTAGTGAACCGGTATGAACTAAAGTAAATATTCCTTACATTTACTACATTCATGAAATATTATAATCAATATATTTTTATGTATTTAAAATTACTAGAAAAGTATGCATAAGCGAAATTATATATATTATTATTATTATTTACAATATAACAAGCAGTGGTAATTAGTACCAAAATTGAATACCATAATTTTCTTAGTAATCGATTAGCGAAGGATTGCTTAATTAATTTACCTATCGAATTTCATGTCTTACCCTCACTCAGTCTTAGAATGTAGAAAATATAACGTATTATAGTAATGAACGAAACATAGATATTATACCGAAATATCGATAGACGAGCCACTCTATGAAAAGCTATTGTCTCATGACTATATATTTTTCGAGCTTATGAAAATAATAGTGACAGATATAATATTAAAGCGATATTAGGATGTAAAACCAATTTCTCTCATGCTTCGCGATGATTCTCTGAGCCGTCACCATCCGTGTACATGATGTCGTAACTATCATCATGATTGATCACATCGTTACTATATGAATTTACTGACACCTCAGGAGCTGGCAGGTACTTGTTAAGAAGGTATACAGTTGCCTCATATGTTGACATCATGATAGCTGTGTTGGGTATCTGGCGTATGAGCTGTGTTCCAAGACCACGGTACAAGCCACGCCACCCCTCTTCCTTGCAAACTAATTGGAGAGTTTGCCAAAAGTGACGATATTTGGAGCCTTCTTCACGCAGTCTTGTTCGAGCAACTTCTGCAGAAAATACAATGGAAAAGGTCGTTATGAAATCATGTGCATGCTTGAATATGTCGTTTCTAAAACGCAAAAATATGTAGCGTTGTATAACAAACCATGTGGATATGCGACCACGGATGCAATGGTTTTGGAGAAGGCCCCTGCCACCATGAACTGAACGAAATCGCGAGTTGTTTTCTCATCTGGATTTCTTTCGGCGTCTGCAAGAGTTTCCCCTGACTTGCTCCATTGTTGAAGCCGTTTTTTGGCAGCCTCGTAGATTACGAAATGAATAACCGTCTCTGAGATCCCCATATAGGAAGCTGAAATTCCTTTGTAAAATCCTAAAATCCCACCCTGGCGATAAATACGGGAGATGGTTTGTCGAACTGACTGACTGCTATTTTGATCCAGTTGCAATCGAGTTTTCACAAACCAGACGGGATTTGTTGCTGTGCAAGCCACGAAACCTGCATAAAGAATTTAAATTCATTAAAATCAATTCCATCAACATTCATTCGGAACGTGGCAAGTCATGTCAGTGTTTCAAAGCTTAGTATTGTCTCTTGTAATATCTAATAACTTTCCAGCAAATGACGTACGTCATCATAAATACAGAAACATGAAACATACATACTTGCTTGCCAAATTGGCTTGAATTTCAAATGTTCGGAATTTAGAATTGTATGGTACTTGCAGAACAGTTCTATTTGCTAAAAGCAAAGAAAAACGTAAGATCACGCCGTACTTGCACGACTTGGGAACATGACATGAAGTGTGAAAGTAGTCTTACGTAAACAAATTTTCTTAGACTTGGGAAGTAGCCCACTATGACTATACTATGTATATGAAGATACGAGTACACATACGCTGCTTTCAGTAGATTGTCTAATTGCGTATAATATATTTAATTTGTGTGCATCATACCTGCAGTCGCCGCAGAACAGATGTGTACTACTGGGGATTCCATAGGAAAGATTTCATTGTAAGTCTTTTTCGACTGAGAATATGCGCAGAAGTAGATAGCCCTTGAAGGCGCAACTCCAATTATGTTGGGTCCAAGTCCTTTAAAAAGAGCTCTGGGTCCTTCTTTCTCAATGATAAGCCTGAAAAGATTAAAAAATGCATAACTCAGTTATATTATACTTGTCATTCTATAAATAGGTAGTTCATTTATTTCATAACATGTCAGCAAGAAAAAACAAGATTCTATTCGTCTCTGATGGAAGTCAGTATTAACTGCTCGCCATTCTAACCCTTGTACAACGAAGTAGGTATTTTTGCATGTCAACGTCTCTATCAATAAACATAATTTATAATTTTGTTGGCGTCTTTGTCGCTGGAGTGGCGACTCTGAGGAGGGGAAGACTACACCCTATCTCCTGCCTACCAACCAGCTTAAAGATATATTCCATAATCAGCCAGTTTCATACATTTCATTTTGAAGACAGAAGATCTCTGTAACTGTGATGAGGTCAACTGTGATTTTGGCATACATAATAGTTATATTATATGCTATACCTATATTTTTTACATGTATGAATCAAACTGTTTTAGCAAAACCATGCTAATCATGAGTACGTAAATTGATTTCCCAATTTTATGATTTTTTGAGTACTTGTTTTATCAAATTGAATGTTTGATCTGAAGAAACGACTAACTAGGCAAAAAATTGACAACTCTTGGCTCCAGCTTTTTTCTCAAACGAATGAATAAACACAAGCTAATCGATTTATTTGTAGTTAACTTTTCTCAAAATAAGATCATCATAAATGACAACCGTCCAAATACTGATAAAAATCGTCTGAGCAAGATTCACTACTTTGGAGTGGAAAATTTACAGAAATTGAAAACTAGATTTAACCTGATGATGGATCTTCTGTTTTCTGGACAAATAGTATATTTTTGGACTTGGACGTTATTATTGAGATTCAAGTTATCTTGCATTAAACTTAAGTATATCAGTTTCATTACATACTAAATTGAGCAAGATGATAAGTGAGCTATAACTGGAATATACGACAAGACAAGTAATACGTAACGTAACCCATACAACCCCATCCCATTTTCCAAGATCGGCCGATCCTTAAATCTGACTCCTCAGCACATAAATAAACTCCCAAAGACTGATAGCCTCAGTTAACCTGAACAAATAAAGAGACGTTTTTAACTTAAAAGCAGAGATTTCTGCTCTGATAGATAACCCTAAACAGCCCCTTTTCTACTATTTCCTCAGAAAACTGGTATAATCTGGTCATGGATTCAATTCATTTAAAAAAACTTTTCCACTACAACGGTATCAATGAACAAATATATAAGTTAATTGGTAAAAACATGTTTATTTTTTAACTTTTTTCTTATAAAAAATATGATACAGGAAAACTCTTGATGTTTGTTTTTGTTCACCATGTGTAATGTGTATCCAAAATCAAATCTTTAGCTCATGATTGTCTCATGGACAGCTTAAAACTTGAACGATAATTCATTAACGGTTTTATATTTAATTACTGTATTTAGAAAAAAACATTATTGATATATTTTTTTAAAGTATGACATTTTTCAACATCATGATGTGATCCTATGATCTCAACTAACCAGTGTCGTTAATCTGGTTATCCCGACCAATGTATTTTTGTGTTTCAAATTATAACTATGTGCAAGCTGAAGGACTCGCAAAAATGTAAAAATCAAGTTAAAACTGGATTATGGATTTTCAAGACACACTTGCCAAGTAACTTTTAGATCCTACTACTTAAATTGTTGTAGTAAAAAGAAAAGTGTCATGAACTTTTTAAAAATGACCCTATTTACATGACATTACACATGCCATTTAATGGAACATCATAATAATAAAATCTCCCTTTGCAAAATGTATAACTGGACTAATCTAGTTTTGAACCTGCCAAAATCCGCAGATAAGTTGATTCGATGAAAGAATAGGTAATGTATGATAGTACCGCTTTTAGCTTTCTCCTTTACAGATTAATTGGAGCAAATCAGACATGTAGTAAACCGTATGTCGTAGTAAACAAATTTGTCCAAGAGAAAAGCATTTACTTACCGTAAGCACTGAACGAGCCCAAGTTTAGGAACATTGTTGGCAGGCATTGGACTATTGGGATGGCCTCTGGCAACGGCGAGAATGTGCGCATTTCGTCCACAGTTGACACATGTGCTGAAAAGACGTGTCTTTGAGTAACCTGAAGTACTATAGGTGGAGAGTCTAGCACCATGACCTCCTCCGTAGCCACCATTACGATAAGGGCCTGAGAGTGGAGTGGCTGGGGGATTCCCAAAAACCGGATTTGAGGACTGAAGTCGAGTTTTGACAACTTCCAATGGACAGGTAACAACAGCACCGGCTGTACCAGCAACCCTGTTTAAGAAAAGAACCATGATTATAGCCCACCGTCGTCTGAATTAAAAGTTGGCAAATTTGAAGTAGTAAAAATTGTATTTTATCAGATAATTAAGCTTCCATTCATGCCTATTGGTTAGTGGTACCCATCATGATTTACATGGAAAGTGTCTAACGTATGAATAACCGTTAAAAAGCTTTAAAATTTGTACGTTGTAAAATACTAATTAATGCGTACGCATTTTCCCTGTCTATATGCCAGGTTGAATTTCTTAATAAGAGCCTGTTTGTGTTTCCTACTATTTCGTTGTTGATGGCAAAGCTCGGCGATGACTTTGGACTCCTTCCAAAGGTTATGAGCTCGATGTGGTAACGCGATGATACGGCCATTAAAATGAAATACATTAACATGATGAAAAATCATACGTCAAAATGCTACATAATCTACTACTCGTTTTATTACATCGGGTAAATGGTAAATGATTACCTAAACCAAATAAACCTACATTCATTCATTCTTCTTATCGCGTAGACGAATCAGAAACTGGTGAAATTAAAATCGCAGCTGTCACAAGCAAATGTGTGCACTTGAGCTTTCTCTAAAGTACTGCTTCTTCAATTCATTTATGACTCCATGGCATGCAAAAAGAGTCCTTCCATATATTACTCACTACACTTGACATTCAATGTTTAATCTTTTTGTGAGTTTAGCCTTTTCTATTGTGATTTTGTGGCATGCCAGGAATCAGTAAGGTAACCTTCAATCAAATTAAAGTCAAAGACGCCCTAAGTAAATACGAAGACAACCTAACAGATGCATACAATGCAATGCGCTATCAGTACGTGGTCTAAGTACGTTTTGAAACTGACGATGAGAGCAATTTGGATGAAGCAGTAGATATCGGTGATAAATAGCAAGACCAAAGCCAAAATTTCGCCAAGTGGTAATGATTTGTTAGTCTAGAATAAAAATATTCACGTACCCCCCAGCTGCTAGATGAATTATAGTGTCACGTTGAGACATTTTCCGCAAATAAGGAGGCACACCTCAAACACAATACGATTTCCAAAAGATTTTGTTTTTTGTTCCAGTAATATAAAAATGCTAACTAGCTTAAGGTTTGTACTATGTCTTATAACAGTTAACTAAACTATCTAAACCTTTACCGTCTTGGAATTTTCTTTAAAGTATATAATAAGAACGTGTCAGCCAAAAATATAGATCGATTTGACAAGATTTCAAAAAAATAATAAACTGTACAGTATTAAATATGCATTTAAACTCTGACAAATTTCACAGGGACTATTCCAAATTAAATTTTAACAGCAAATCATATATTTGAGGTGAAAATAAAGTTTTTGATTTAAAGACTCTGATATTCTGTGACAGTGATGGACGTCTCGTAACCCAAATGGGGTAATCATTAATATACAGCAGACGTCTTCAGAAGATGCTGATGAAAGCATTCATAAATGTAGGAGTACAATAGATCATGGAGAAAATAACTGATAAGCTTTATACAGTTAGAAGATTGGTAGGAAAGTTTTTTGTTTAGAAAACAATATAATAAATAAATTATAATAATAATAATAATAAATGATATTTTACAAACAAAATAATTAGGTTACTTGAGACAGATGTGAAGTGAAAGTAGTGGTATTAGGGTGCTTATTATTAAAACTAATGAAAGATTTGGGAGAGAATTTCTTGAGAAAGGAAAATTATAGCATAAATACTACTACAAGTCTAATTTAAGTTAATATGAATAGTATCCCAAATGCCAATTTGGCGGAGGCTGGACCTGACAAATCTTGGCTGTTGGGTTGGCACAGCACACAGGAGAACACCTTTCAGTCAGTACGTGCAAGTGTTTTCGAACAATGTCACTCCCCTCGTTTTTGGCTTGTTGCTGATTGTGAGTAGTACGTCACGGGTTCCGATTTGCAAAAAGGTGAACGGAGCTGGGAAATTCTCTATTGCATTAATTTCTCACTCCAAAGAAGAACGTGATTAGAAGACACATCCACTGAGAATGAACAAAATCACAAGTTTCACTTTTCGTGAATTTAACAGTATAGTAGTAAATCTCAGTCAGAGGCCACCAAAACTTTTCTACGGTCTTGTTTGTTCTTTATCCAATAGGTCAGCAAAATGGAATGCTAATTACTTGACTTAATGACTTTCGTTTACCACTTTTCTCAGCTGACAATCAAATCAAAGATTGTTTTATTGTGAAAATACAAAAGCTGCATCACATTTACACACCCAAATGCTTTCAAAGTGCAGAGTACACTTTTAATGCACAACATGTAAATGTAAATACTTAAATCACAACTAATTGCAGCGGTGATCTAAAGACATTTAGTTTTATTCGCAAATTCAATCGAAAAAAAATGTTTAGTTAGAAGAGGTGGTAGTGGGTGATAGTACTGCTCTGATGATCCAAAATATTATAAACTTGTTTTTCTTTTCGCTCACAGTAGTGCTCAAGTTGCCCGACCAGACGAACAGAACAGAGATGAGATGATGATTAGTGGATTCAATACATAGAGCAAAAACTTGCTCCACTCGACTCTCTACACAGAACTCACAAAAAACTCAGAGTACAGACAGAGCAACACCAACTTTTTTAATGCATGAAGAGGATACACTGTACTTTCGTACAATATATCTATTGATCTTTGTAGAAATTGAGAATAGATAGATGAGCACACAATGAGCAGAGAGAAGAAATGAGTATTCTCTGTTTGCTTGTGTGTTGAGGACAATTAACTGCTTTTTTAGAGTTACATGTTATTTTTCTAATCGTATAGGAGACACGCAGAACTGAAGACTACTAATGATATTAATGCTCGCTCCTGTTGACGCTTAATAATGTCAACAAGAAAAAAAAGTTCGAAACGAATTAATAATGACAACTTGTATTGTCGCACAAAGGCCTTCTCAAAGACAAACGTGTTTGTTTTCTAGCAAAAATGAGCTTACAAAGTTGCGTTACTTTTTCCTTCTGCTGCGAATACGTTCCTTCCATTAAATGTTGATGACGACGATGAGATTGATTGCAGATTGCGGTGGCTGCTGTTGAGTTTTATTGTTTTTTGTTCTAATGCTTATCTTCAATTGCCTTTTATCCAAAATGGCAAATGAGGTGTTGTCGATATTTTTAATGTGACAAATGCTGGAACATCTGTCAATATGTGTATCCACCAGAGAATTGGCGATGGTCTGTTGTTGACTTTTTTAATGGATGATATTTTTTGCAAATCCTTTTTGTAGAAAGCTGACAAGAAGTATTTAAAGCCTTTTAGTCCTTTTAGACGTCCAGGTCACGTTCGTTCGGTTCGTTGAGCTGAGCAGGAGAACTCGGAAATCTCATAAAAACGATTGTAGAGGCCTTTGGGAAAGAAAAGACAAAAAAAAAGAAAATTTGTATATTTGCATGAAAAAAGTTATAATGACGGACTATTTTCTATTCGAAATGAATTTTGTATAGTTTCATAAAATCCTAATAGTTTTTAAGTAGTCAGTGCGAGAAATATGTATATGCTATCATGCAAATGTATTTAATGATGAGACGTGCGTACGTGTCGTTCGTCCGGTACGCCAGAAAGACGCTGTAAAGTGATCGCTTCGAATTTGCAAAAGTTAATTGCATGTAATGCAATATGCTTTCTGAGTCGAGTTGAGGGAATTGTAATTGTAAAATGTTGTGTAACTGACTGTATAAATCTTTTAATGACAATGACAATAATTTTTAATGGGTTAATTTACATTCCAAACTCCAAACAACGGTGGTAGGTATAAGCGGGGGTCGTTGTTGGTTTGTTGAATGCAGGATAACTCTCTGCGAAACTGCAGTTCGTACCTGACTCGTACAAGTAATGTAAGATGTTGTTGGAATTCTGTTCGGTGACTGAACACTAGTGCGCTATTTCGCCTTGCCTTTATACAGCTTTCTTATCGCAAACACTACGACTGTCGTAGCGTCGTCGCTGACTACTTCTTCGTCGAGCTATGATTATGGCTGAACTGAGCGAAGTGAACTGAAGGCTGGCTGTTACTTTGTTCTGAAGAAGAGTCAAGTCAACGCAAAGAAACAGAACAGAGTAAAGCAAAAGCAAGTTATAGAAGTCTACTATTTTATATTAGTTTTCTCATATCCACCGCGCAACGCTACATTTTGTGAGCAAGAAAATAAAAATTATTCTATATGGGCTATTACTATTATGTACATAGACTATAGGCTATAGATTTACGATGGAATATGACTATTATGACACGAAGCCTGTGTGGACAGAGCGCAGCTCTACAGACCGACCGATCAGAGAAACAAAAACGCAGTAATGTTATGATGGTAATTCTTTTGCAGCATTTTCTCTTGTTATTATAATTTACAATTTACACCATATTTTATGCTAAGGTTCGTACGTACGCTATACTGAATAAAAGATATGCAATATGCAGTTTCATGCATGATTGTTCTCGCTGCAATTTTATCATCTTTGAAGTGATTGAAGATGTGTTTATTGTGCGAACAATAGAAGGTAAGAATACGAGAATCATTATATTTAAGATGCTCCTTATTATTCGCTCACGTAGTGCTTCCCTCTCCATCTCCAAATTACACATTTACACAGACTGGTTGAAGCTTTGCTCCTCTCTTCGTTAAAAATAACAAGTTTACTAACTTTAGTTGGATTGAAATTTGCAAAGTTTCTTTTAGCACCTCGTTTATCTACATGCATTCATGAAGAAAAGTTAGATGCGCTGGTAGAGTGTAAAAACAAAAAATTTATACAAATATATATTTTAAACATAATATCTTCAATCTTGTTACAGAGCTGAAGAAATTTGCCAGTTAACGAGCAAGCAGAAAGTTGATGTGCCACTGTGGAAGTGGTTTTATGTTTCGAGTGCTTTGATAAGAAGATATGCTTCCATTATATATTTGTTGCAAAAAACCTCATTTGCACTCATCCAAATTCCAAAATGGATGCACGCATAGATATCATATATATCTGCCCATTTATTATAAGAGGAGCAAACTAATATGCTATAAGTATCATTTCCAAAATAAAAGTGACAGATATTTCTGGTTATATGCATGCATTTAAAAAATAAAATGGCGACTAACGACTTTGTTTACATCCGAAGAAACAGTGTTCTACAAGTCGGGTGGTAAAATATTTTCATAACGTAATTGTTCTGTTTTGTATTTTTAGTCTGAGCATAAAATGCACTAAATGCATGTATATATGAACATCATGGCTGACTTACATCCGCGTCCGCATTTTTACTTAAAAGATCATTCAAGAATTTGAATGCAGTTCAGACAGTGTGGTTGGTTGTGTGTGTATTAAATGTTTACTAACCGTATTTAGACAATGTCATAAACACAGCCGACCACAATATATCTCTACTGGGTTCAAAATGTTTACTTAAATATTCTGAAATTTTACAGAAACCGAGTATGAAATAAACAGACAGTTTACTTTTAACAAACACGACACGAGCATATTTGTTACATTTGAAGTTACAACATGCGCGTACATTACGCAGTAACCATAAAAGAACCAAACAAATCGTTAAATGTTACATGATTGATATGCTCATACTTATTGACGATTTATCTTTGACTCTGTTTTGTTTAACCTGTACCAAGGTAAACATCTTTGTTACTATTTCAAAAATAAGTTTTCTGGAATGGTGGTGGTAGATTTCTAAATTGTTCATGTTTATAGGGTAAAAATAGGCGTAATTACCGCAAGTCACAAAGTCAGCGTTTTAGTGTCTACTTTCTTAATTCTATGCTGCTATATGTACAAAATATTTTGCGTGACAGAATAATCACTTCAACAATATTGTTTACCACTTTATGCAATGCTCGCACAAAAATTGTAAAAAAAAGAAAAACTAAATTTAAAAAATACATGCACTTAGGCACGTATTGTGAATTTTGGAATATACAAAAGTAACTATTATATCATCTTAAAATTTTATTGATGCATTATTGCATATTACATATCTACTCACTCAGTACACCAGTTTTATGTTATTAGGAATCTCATGGTCAGGAAGTTTAAAATAAATTCCAATATACTAAATATGTTACGAAACTACGAACAAATAAAAAAATTACCGTAATTTGGCAATTTGATGATTTATACGATGTTAAAGCTGAGTATCCCAGTAAGGCTTGTGTTGGCAGTTGGATGATGATCCAGAAAATGCGTTGTTTTTGCTGGAAAACCTACCTAAAACAAAATAAATCACCGTTTGATTATTGTAGTCACTAGCGGTCACGTTTATTTGAGCCACTGAAATCACTGCCACACAGTTGAAAACAAAATTACAACAGAAAGTTGTTGTGACCAAAATTGCATCCTATAACAACAGGCTCAACTTTCTCATGTCAATGTCAGGTTTACGTTTGGAGCAAATTTCATTGACATTGAGAAACACAAAATATAACGACGCAGTACGGTCAAAACAGTATTTTATTATTACAGTGGGAATAGGCGAACCATGCATGCAGTAATAAAAACTATTCTTTCCTTTATATTCCGTGATAGGATGTGTTTATGCGGAATATTTTTTTGTGTTGTTTTGGTTTTATCTCTTGTGAAACCTCATAGCCTCATGGTATAGTATATTTTAATATGTCGGAGTCGGATAATATATGACTACATAATGTGAATGTACATTTGTGCTCGCTCACAAGTTAGGTAGGTATGCATTTTACTTTACATTTATACCATGTTTACAAGCGAAACGAAGTGAAGTAGTGAAAAGAGATTACAACACGCAGCGGAATATAATACTATTTTCTAGCTCCAAAACAAACATTTTCTCTTTCTCGATCACAATGTTTTCTACGTTGCTCTTCTGCTGGTATAAACACTTAAGACTAGTCTTAAAAAGCCCTTTTAGTTATTTTCAGAATAAAAGTCATAAAAGCTTTGTAAACAATGGATGAAAATATCTCCAGTAAGGAAGGAGAACGGCAAAAAATAACAGCATCAGTAGTGGAATAGTTGCTGCGTCAAAGTTTTAAATCAATACTACATCTTATATGAGCTTTTATAGGAGAAAAATATACCTGTTGTAGTTGTAGCAGTAAATGCCAGATGCCATTCCTCTTAGAGCAAGAGCAAAGTCACAGAAAGGGTACATTTAGGTATTACATGGTCATGGAAAAACTCTTGGTTTTCATTGGCTAACTTTTGGGTGTAAATATAACCAAACCTCTTTACCACCACAATTATGTGTGCATTATAGAGACCCGTATTTGAACCGCAAAATTTACACAAACCAAAACGTATTTCTTTTTAAATGAAACAAATTTTTGAATGACATTGTGTACTCCAACTCATGATGGTATAGGATTTTTATCAGCTAGATTAGATTATAAACCTAATACCTACCTGTTTAATGTCTAATAACTTGTAAGTACAGGGAACAGTAAACATAATTATGCAAAGGAGACAAACATTCCTTTAGTGTGATAGTTTTGAACTTCCTACTTATTTGCAGCATTGGAATATGATGACAAGCATAGCATTTTTAAGCACACTTAAAAAACATGCATTCCACTTGAGCCCATCCCCCATAATGATCACTTAACGTATACCTAAGAATGTATATACGAAAGAACAATGAAGGTAAATACCTAAGAATGCATATCAATACTCACCTTAGTTGACTGAATAATATTACAAAGATCACGAATGCCAGCGAGTAGCGAGCTTCCCCGATTGTAGTTTAGTGCTTATGTATAAATGCTCTATATAAGTATCAGCGATTATATACCGTCAGTTGATAAGTGCATGATATTCACTATATGCACATTTATTGTAAAAGAAAGATGCAAACCAACAACGCGAGACTTTGCAATGCACAGTTTTCATATTATGTCTAAGTGGATTGAATAAAACATGAAATTTATGCTTGTGGTTTTGGCCATTTGCTAACTATTTTTGTAACACGTTCACAAAGATCGTTTCAGTGCAGTGAGCTCTCATCTTCAATGCTTTCTTAAGAACTTTGCGTTAAACACAAAAACGACTACTTTGTACATGTGAAAATCTATTGCAGTAATTGTGTGTGCAAATGTAATGAAATAAAATGCGCCTTGAATTGTTTAAGCATGGTAAACCGGTTGTCTTGAATTGAATTAAGAGTACTTTAGTAAATTATGTAGGGGTCAGCTTTAAACAACCAAAAATAAGTATTGCAATGCAATTTCATTTGAAAAGGTGATAACTTTGAGATTAGTGTAAAAGGATATGCACTTAAATGACGAAGAAAGCGTACAGCATATTTTTCAAATGTTCCAGTAGCTGCCGTCCTCATGTAAAATTAAATGTAATGAAAAAGTGGATTTGGAACAAAGCTGATGGTAGATATTCTATTTATGCTGTTGATATAAAAGGTGTACGAATTTGATTTTGCAGTGACAAAAATAATTTGTTATGAGAATTGTCAGAGTAAATGGGTTTTGTAGTTTGAATTCATCCCTTGGAACACAATGCAAGGTAAAAGAAAACAATAGTTACTACAAATTCCATATTGAGTTTCTACAAACTTTCTATTTTTCTTTCGTCGCTCAGCAGAGACGTCGTCTCTATATACTGAAAAATATGAATCTAAAATTAGTATACTTAATAATACTTATAGTTATAGCATTCTAAAAACAAAATTATTCTCTACTCCTACAATAGCGTTGTTGAGTCACGCAAACGCTTCGTGAACAATTTTTTTCGGCAGAAGACATTCTATCTAACAATGTACCTAAGTGTAGTTTAGTTGATCGATAATGATAATATTATTATGATGCACTTTTTGCAAGACTAAAGGTTAGTTTTTAGATTAAGGGTTATGAATCCGTCATAGTTTTGCTATATACTAACGAAAAAGTTCGAATTAGCGTGATAATTGTTATGTGCTAACACAATCTCCATTGAATAGTCAAAATATCAAAAACTGCTTAGTATTTATATTAATAAAGGATATGCCATAAGTTTAATAATGATGTCGGCAAAAGTCATTTGCTGAGTTTTCTATATTTATAAACTATGGAACCATAAAAAGGAAGAGAAAATGCTACACAAATTTATGACAGTTCTTATTTGTTCCTTTCGTCATACTCATACGTAATGCGGCGTCATAAGCTCCATTTTTTGTATGTTGTGTGTTAGTATCAAATTTCATTCTTATCATGAACCATTCATAGGACATTAAGATGTCTCGGTAATTCAATATTCGTTTTTATTTTCTCGGATTCGCACTATAAACGATGAGTACCAGTACTACGTAAAATCGAAAAAGCAGCCAGGTGCATTAAATTTTTTTTAAATTGTTATATTGAAACCATTAGTCTGCAATAATTTTAATAACTTCACAGAAACCAGACATCTTAATCGATAGTTGAAATTCGATTCTTTCTTCCGAAGCAAGATTTACGTTGGTTGAAATTGATTCTCAAGAATCACAAATGCAAATACATTTCAAATGTTATTGATGATTTTTAAAATATGGACCCGACAAATAAACCATTGTATGTAATAGTTAGGAATACAAACACTTGCTAAATATAAGACAAATCACTGTTCGGTGTACATTTTATTAATATCTTACTATGCATTGGTATTAAATAATATTTTTGAAATGATCGGAAACGTATATAATGTGTTGCGTTAATCTGAGTAGGTAATGGCATTTGACATTTATGACTTCAGGACAATATGTGAAGCAAACAAAATAGGAGCAGAAACGTCAACTTGAATTTGGACAGATTCTATAAACATACTGAAAAAATAAACGCAATTACTATTCATAATAGTTTAATTGGATATTTTTGCTATGTTGTTTTCTTATTTTACTACTCTGCGCAAAGGATTAATTTTGGAATTCGTAGCATATGGCAAAGAGCTTATGGCGGAGAAAAAAACATAATTGAATGTAGTGCTTATTTGCTATAATCTCTTTTGGTCTAATAAAGCATTTCAATCGATTCATCACTCACTAAGCCTGAAAATTTTAATCTGCCTCTAACCAATATGATATTAAACAGTAAAACTCATAATTACATAGATTGTGAAGAAATTAAAGCAAAGGTCACCTTGCATTTTAATGGTCTTGCAGTGTATGTAAACACACATAATATTCAATTGTTTTTTTGCGTGTGCATTACATTCACGAAAGAAAAAGTGTAAAATGTAAGATGTTACAATGTAGTTGAGTATGTATGCACATTTTCCAACCTCAGTTGATTCATTCATCGTTAATAAAAAGTAAATACAGAAACGTAATACCCCAGTACGTTTTTTGACGTTTCTAATGTAATGAGACGAATTTAAGGTTTGAAACTATAATTGAAGAAGAACAGCTAAAATGAATAAATTTTTTGTAATTAGAAGTAGTATTAATGATGTATGCAACTCAAGCAGGATATGGGTATCTGAAAAATAGTTGGTGAAAGTGCTGCTGCCATTTAAGCAAAATTGTATGTTTATTATTTCTCAAGTCCATAATCAACCAAAACTTTTATCAGATTTTGCAATTTTTACCTTTAAAAGTGCTATTTTATGTCAAGTTTGAGGACATAAAATAAACTGTCGGTAATGGGTGCACAAACCAAATTCATTTAGTTCAGGATAGCTTGTATTGTAGGATACAAATTTAGATTTCGAAACGAAAATTGCATAGCCCGAAAGCGGTACTTCATAGACCAACTAAGCATTTCATCTACCGGATTCGGAGGATTACATTTTGGTAACCGAGAAAGAAGACAATATCGGGTTCGTCCTACTCTAGCGGAGTGGCAATAGATGTCCTCCGAAATTATTCTACAACTCTCGGGGAAACGCCAGAAAACGGATTCTCCATTTTACACCCCGAATGCTTAAGATAATAAAAGTGGAAATTTATTAGAGGTCGGGATGAGATTCATTTAGAGTCATCATTGCAGTGCTACTACGTGAAGAAAGCTGCAATGGCAAAACTTCACAAAGGCATAATGGAGGCTGCACTAACCAGACACATAATATATTATTACTCTGGATGATAGTGGAAGCATTTTCAGATTGGCAAACAGGACTACATACATACATAGTGCACGGAACACTGTTGGCTACATTGCTCCGCTAATTAAAAAAGCCGTGTAATCCATTTACACCACATACTGCTCCACTGCTAAAAGGTTTGGTGGTAATAAAATAAGAGGGAGAGGGAGATCCCAACCAAATCCAAACATTGCGTATAGATGATTGAGGTCACTTCTAAAACACAAGGCTATTTCCTTGCTCATTATCATGATTTTGTCAAAATCACCGTTGCTCTAAATTATGTGTGGTTTTAAATGCATATAATATTTCAGGAAATTGCTAATAATAAAAGAGATGATGTACAGCTTAGCTTTACTGCGCAAAAGATGACTTCTCGATCATCTTTATGTCATGTCATCATCACGGAAGAACTAAAGTATTTTCCTTTTTGGATGTTTGTAGGGAAATACAATATTGACATGACATGCGAGATATTTCATTACACAACAAAATCAGACAAAATGAAATAAACTTCACAAACAACCAAACTTAATTTGACAGATAAAAACAATATGATATGTAGTGAATACAATGGAAAATTGAAAATTATCATCTCGTTTGAAGCTTTCATCTCCTATTCTTAGTTGAGTTAAGCTTTCAGCTACATACATGCATAGCATAATGCCATTGTCCAAAATGTAATATAATTTATTACAGGTTCATATATCATCATATCTTTCGTTCTCGCATAAAATTTTGTATGATGGATAATTATAAAGTAAAAGTGCAAACAACTTTTTGTTCCGTCCCTTTTCTCTCCTTTCAATATTTGTCATGCACTCAAAATGCTCTAATGTTGTTTTCGTCATGTTTTAGCTTATATAAATATTATTAAACTCCGCTGGCAGAGACACATTCTACTCAAACTTTTCTCTCTCTCGCTCGCCGGCAATGTCCTATTATTTGTCTGCCGCAGGTTGCATACAACACAAGGGAAATATGATACCACCACGAGAAAAAAGAAGAGAGACGAAACTAGGTTCTCTTTTCAGATTCTCGGTGGTATATAGAAAATGGAGTAATTGAAAAGCTCTCGTCTTTTTTTCACGGTACCATACATTCATAACACTCATTTTCTTCGTCTTACGTTCTTTTTTATGATACAAATTACTATCTGTTTGTTGATCTGACGATGCTTTTCAACTGAACTGACTTCTATTTTGGTTGGTTAATCCGAATGCTTTTGCTTTTACTCCAATTTCAAGGTACGAAGGCATGTGTGTAGCTTCAATATTATGCTTCCTCCATCTCTATGATATAATAATATGCCACCACCACTGCACTCATCCACCAACACTTTAATTCTCTGCCCTATCAACTCTCTTTTCAGGACGATGATTATAATGATCATGATGAAGAGGTGCATGACGAACTTATTTCGAGTGGAGAAGCTAGCGAGAGAGAGGAAAGTAGTTTTTGCAGCAATAGAATGAGGTTAGGCTGAATAACGGGGCATTGCAATAATACAAAGTAGCACAGACACAACAGTAGTAGAAATAATATTACAATAGTAAGTAGTACGATGAGAACTTTTGGATTCTAAACCTGGACCACCTTTCGAATATAATTACCCTGCTTAAAAGTCAAGAATTGCTACAACTTTCGATTTGCTACTTTGAATATGTATGTACTGTACTCGGTTTGGTATTTTGCCCTATTCCTGCAAATCTGCCACAAAACCATGAACTTATCTAACATAGGTGTTAGCATACGAAATAAGATAAAAGTAAGATCTTTGCTTGAACTGGTGTTAAGTGATGTAATTAATAATATGGAAAGTCATGGCGTCCGTCTGTCCGTTTGAATGTGTATGATGAGATGAACGCAAAGTCATATATATAAAATTTTGAAAGTGACCTGAAGTGATTCCTTCTTCTTAAACGTAAAAAATCAAACTCATCATTTGGAAATCATGGGGTTATTTGAGACAACTAACATTATGGAATATGAGCAATTTATTGCATATAGACAGCACAGTGGTGTTGATGTATCATAATCCATAGCAAACAGTTGTATACTTCCAGAGTTAAAGTTTTTGGATTGATAACTTTTTACTTTAAAAAATAATTTTTGCCTTTCTAAAAATGTCATTTACATTTTACGTATATTTTTCTTCTATTTCCTAGCTCCAAATCTGCCTGTTACAGACTTTTCAGGAAATACCATGAAATGGAAAACATGGATTGAAATTTACAGATTTTATTATATTACAGCTTATTCCTAACCAAAATTGAAGTCGGTACTTTCTCGTGAAATACACCGCAGTCCACAGTCCACATCATTTTCAGATTGTTCCATTTAGCTGTAAGGATTATTACGATTCCTGTCATAATTTCTCAGTTTGTTTTCCTCAAGCAACTTTTCTACGTGCATACTGGCAGGATTTATTTATGTGCATCAAATGTGTACATCTGTGTTGTATGCGTCTATAAGTAGCATGATCATCATATGTCAAGTTGCAAGGGTGATGACGATGATACCTTGATACCCCGTGCATGTGTAGTTTCGAACATAGTTTTTGTCACTTTTCCACAACTGAAGTGTTTGCCAATTTTTACAGACTGCAAGATATTTTTGGCTCACTAAGAAATCCTCGACACATTTAAACCTAGTTCTGTTGCTTTGAAGTAGATGTCGAGTACATTGGAAGGATGGTATTATGAGAATCTTTTCTTCTTCTCGAGGATCACCAGAATAATGATGATGATGATAATGATGACGATCACAACGAGACTGCAAAATTATAGTAGGATATAGGTAGATAATAATTCCCGACCTGTTTCCGAGCAGTTTTAAAACAGGTATATGAAACACAAAGAAATATTTTTTATAATTTTTGTCACTAGTTAAGACAAAACTTAAGGGTCATTATCCATTCTGTATCAATAAGGAAAAAAACATCATCGTCATCGATGTGTTTGAAACTCAAAATAGTAGTTTGAACATTATTCAAATTTTATCAGTTTACATTTTCGTCGTACGTGCGCGCATTCACGTTTTTGAGCATGTATTGAACATTTTATACGATCAAATCCGTGGATTACATGTTTTTATTGACAAAAATATGTTTTTCTATACATTACAATTCTTTTTGAATTTATTTGACATCAAATTTTCATAACAATCGCTTTTCCAAGAATATAGCAAGTATCTTGATCGTTTTTCTACATATTTTTCTCCCTTGTATAGAGCTAATCGGTAGCAGGCAGAATAAATATATTTTTGTGAGACGCCGGATTTCACTCCTGTTAAATAAATGTAAGTCAACAAACACGTTTTCTTGATAAATCATGCATAACGTCCCCATATTTAGCTTTTAAAAATTGTTTTCTCCATGTGTGTGTATTCCTCCTCATCGTCTGTACTGCTTTTTGTACACACGACAAAAACTTCATAAGGGAATGCCGATTGTGTGGGGTAAAAGGGCCCAATAAGTACTGTGCCTGTTTTTGACACGAGGTAACGAACCATGCCAAATCCACAAATAGTTGTCAGTGGGTAAGCCTCTTCAAGACGAATCGTTTCTTAAATCTTCCCTAAAGCATTGATAGAAAAATCAGTTACTTATCAAAAAATCTTTGCTTCCTTATAATTTATAATGGACGCACAGG
This sequence comes from Entomobrya corticalis, assembly GCA_034694325.1. Taxonomy (NCBI): domain Eukaryota; kingdom Metazoa; phylum Arthropoda; class Collembola; order Entomobryomorpha; family Entomobryidae; genus Entomobrya; species Entomobrya corticalis. The sequence continues at coordinate 7,459 of JAQFYG010000561.1, read as the reverse complement.
CACAAGGGTATTTTTTGTTATGTACCTGCAACTCTTAATGCAGGGGTTTTTTACTTGTAGCATACCTGTGCATATCGTTAACTTTCTTTTTCCTTATATCAGTGTATCTGCTGCTTCTGTGACGATTACAGTATTAGAAGATTTATATTTATATGGTATATAATTTCAGAACGAAATGCCAGTGTTAGTGATGATGTTACACCATTTAAGTATTTTTCTATTTGTTTGTGAACCAGGGCAGAGGAATCAGATCCTAAGGCCCCTTTGGCCGAAAATGAAGAAGAAGAATTCGGTGATCCTGTTCCAGTTAAGTGTATTAACGCCCGTTTTCCTTTAAAAAGTCTTAAGCATTATAAATGAGAGGATTGATGAATGAAAGCAATTTGATATGATAAAAAACTTTAGCGGGTCCGTGACCAAGAAGAAGTGTCATTTCATGTCGGCAATGCTAAATTGAACATTTTCTGTGTTTTTCCTTCGCAGGGTAATGTGCAGGCTACCACAGCCTTGGGAGGGATATTAGCTGGAGTCCTTGTTATTATGGGACTCACATCCTCGGAGTGGGTTTATGCCGTCGATGACTTTTATTATCAGGGTGACTTACTTATTCCGTTATATACACTCAACATTCATTTGAGTTCACGCTGTAACTGTAACCTTGCTATTTTTACTTCCTCTGCTTTTACTTTGCTTTCTCCTCACCTTTTTTCTAGTCTCATAAAGCCCATCGTCGTAAAGAAGATGTAACACTGCTTTACTATTAAAACAAAAAAGATTTTAACCTTTACCCGTTTGCTCCATTACTATCTTTTCTCTTTTCTGAATTATAGGTCTTTTCATTTTCTGTGCTCGGAGTGGGCTCAATGAAACGGGCAGTGGTAGTGGCAGCGGCAGTGGAAGTGGAAGTGACGAAGTTGATTCCTTCTATGATGAAGGATGCCACCGTATCGAGCTGGAAAATCAAAGTAATTTATTACGAGATTGATGAAGTTTATTGGAACAAAAGTTATGTATGCTAGTATACTATCTCACAAACCTGGCCGAACAGTGTTGTTAAAGCTATTATATAGAGCTAAATTCATACTTATACTCTCTGCAAGAGTATCATACAGTCTTGCTTGAAAGTCTTTATATTACAAACTACAACTATCTTTCTCCGTCTAGGCTAACATACGTGCATATTACAGTATAGTCGGTCATATTCTTATCATCATGGAACTACTCAAGTAGCTTCTCCTGACTTAATATTCTTTTATCATTTTCCTAAGAAAACAGGAAAAAACACAATAAAAGTTGGGGTGAGAGGTCTGTTGTTGGAGAAAATCTGGAAAGCTACTTTTCTTTCACTTCATAAAAAGTGAAATAGGAAGTGGATATCCATACGTGAAGTCATCACAATCATTACATTTCAAGCTTTGACAAAAACAAACATTGAACAACGACAAAAACGTTATTGCATGCTATAGACTCACACAATAACAAACAAATAATGCACTTGCTCGGTCCATCATCCATCCATCCATCGACAAACACAATAATGCCCTGCTTTCTTCTTTTTTATTACAATACACGCACACATGACTAACTCGCATTATATATAGCTACATAACTTTCTTTTTGTATACTTGTTTTTGAGTAGTTGTATATACGGATGGTAGTATACGGTATGGAGTTTTTCTTCTTCATTACATTTCTTGTTTCTGTAATAATTCCGCAGGATATACGTTATTGGTAGCCTTATTCATTGGCGTGGCCCTTTCAACTGTCGTCTTCAGCACAACGCTTGCCTTTCTCGGATCCTGGGTCCAAGATATTGACAGCAAGAGAAAAGTCTACCGGCTTTCCTTATACCTGATGATAATTTCCAGTAAGAAAAGTCCACTACTTTTTTCTTTCCTTGGCTTGTCGTCTTTTCTTTCCTTTCCTTCAAATCTAATAATAATAGCTTCTATGCTTTCACTTTGCAGCAGCTAGGCTAGAGAATGAAAAGTTAGTAGAGACGAGGAGAGATGTGTCAGAGAAAGAAATATAAGTTTTTTGGGACGTGTAGATTTTTTATGAATGATTGTTGTGAAATGATACCAGACATTGTGAGGGTGAACAAAGGAAATGAAAGACACATGATGCTTTTATGCCATTAAAGTATCCGGAAATTACATATAGAAGGATTGTAGTAGTATTTATACTTGTAAAGTCTAATATTTTTGTATTTTGAGGAGAAAGCAATAGTGATGTTTCTCAAAGAAGCTGGCATGAGGTTATTGTGAATGGCAATGGTGGTAGTTGCTATACATGCAATGCCGCTTTTAGTTTCTCTCCTAGTCAAAACGAATAATATTTTCTTAAAAGCTATCTTTTCGATACATACTTTCACCATCGTCAAAATATACTAGATTACTTATGTGGACTTGGATGCTTGGGAAAGTCTTACATTACTTTTGACAGGTCTAAAAAGTGTTGGGTGTTGATTCTAATAGATCGATTATGAGAAGAAAAGGGTTGACTTCAGGGTAAAAGTCATGATGTGTGCCTCTGTATTATGCAATAAAAGATTGAAAAATGCTGTGTTCGGAAGAAAAGTATTGATACCACTTTCTATTTTCTTGATTTTATTTAGTTTTGACCAACTTCCTTTCTTTGGTCGTATATTCCCTCAATTTCGCCGATGTCATTGATGAGGAAGCATCACTGGGACCGTTTGAAAAAGATGGTAAGCTACAGATTGGAAATCAAGAATATATGCACTGGAGTGACAAGACCTTTTAACACGACATTTTTGCATTGCCAACTGACATTTCCTTTCAAACTTCAGAAAGCATTTTTACTTATGCAGCCATTCCAAAAGGTTGGGCCCAATGGAACATTATTTTGTATCGAATTCAATCGACTTATTTCTCAAATTCGTATCTTTCTATTGGAAATTCAATGAAAATCATTCAAATTGACGCATGAGTTTCTAGATAGGTATGTTCTACAAATGTTTGGGAAATGAAAAATTTTCAGTGTACTTTGATGTCACGAAGTTTTATGGCGATCTGGAAATCAGAATTGTATTCCTATATATGATATACACATTCCAAAATTCTAGTTTCAATACACAGTACTAAATGATGTTCCATGCAAGTGGGTACACCACCTCGTTGAGATAATCTCGCATCATCCATAATCAATGGTGCAAAAAAGGAAATGAAAAGTTTTGGAAAACAAATGCACTAATCATTTTTTCCTTTTTACTTTACTGCATTGACTATAGTGAATACATTATTTCCTTTTGTACTATTTGTCTCCCTTTCTATATTCATTTTCCTCTTGTTTCACCTTGAATTCTTTTATTTCCTCCATTCAAACATATACCACATAAAGAAAAAATGAGTTTTTTCAGTCCATTCATTTGGTTGTCTTTTGTTTGAGATAGTGTTCGTCATTCATTTTTATGACTTTGCCAAAAAAAACGACGGAAAAAAATCTTTCTTTCTTCAATATTGTTACTTTATGTAGAAGTGGATGAACTGGTTGACTGGGATGACTGGAGATTCGGATGGTCTTTTAAAATAACCGTGTTAGGTCTACTTGCTCAAATTGGTACTGCCCTTGCAATAGGCTACGGCCTTCTACTTTTCCCTATTGAAGAAGTGGTTGAGGAAGAAGAAGCAGCAGCTGGAGGAGACAAGTAGAGAAATACTTTGCAGAAGAATTCTACCATTTTTGTCTCCTCTCGTCATGTAACAACATTTTATTATTACTTTCAACAATTACTATACGACCAACTACTACCACTTCTCTCAGCTCAGATCACCATCATCAACTCTGAGCGAAAAAAAGTAAAAGGCCATTAAGAGGAAAAGAGTTCTTGCTTCCTATATGATAGAAGAGCTGTCAATAAGATTCTCAGCTTTCGCCTGTTGGAGATAATAAAGAAAAAAGTCCCTTGTTCGCCCAAAAAACCGTATGTATTTTTACCTTTGCTAATAACCTTCACTACTACTTTTTCCACAGCTCCATCCACTCCTCGACAATTTATGATTGCCTAGTTGAGCATAATGAAATGAATATATACGTTGCTCCCTGAACCATATACAGAACTATCTCCGACTGTAAAAGTATGTAGCAAGTATTTCTACAAACATAATTCGATAAATTATATAAGTGTATAGGCATTTATGTACTCATCATATTAATTGGTTTCTCCCATTTCCTAAACTTGTCAACGTTATTAGGCCAAAAATTTATAGTTCTTACTAAACACAAACTTCATATGTAATGAATCATTAATCGGTTAGTTTAAAGTTTAGATTGTAACATATCATATCGCTTGATATTGCTATTATTGCTATATATCTTTGAAATATGTTTTTAAAATGCTCATCATTTGATGAAGTGTAACACGTAGCTAGTATGAAAATTCTAATTCTACACTCTTTTCACTTAAAAACTCGTTCGGATAATACAAGAATATATACCAGTGTAACATATTATGCATGCTACTTACCTATATCACACGTGCACATTAAGATAAAAAGAATAGGTTTGTAACAATCCACCACCTATTGTTTTGAACCAAAAACTCCCGTACATCTGCAGACTTTTACTTTCCATTATTAACATTATTGGGCAATGTATCGATCGAAAGTTATTTATATGTAAGAAATATTCTTGAGATTATGAAAACTCATGTTTATAATTTATTGTGTTCAATAAAAGCGACATGCTAATACTTCCTATTTTAAATATTATGTTTTATACTCTGCCACGATATTTTTCTCATGATCCCCTTAAAGCTGGGTTGAATGGTGCATGCGTGTCATCTCTTTCTTTCCGAACAACTGTGCATAATATTATTATATTCTCTTGTTTTTCTTGTATAATTTTGCTCATATCGTATCAAAACTATCGGAGAATTTTCTACATAGCTCGGTTATTTAGCGGGAGTAAACTGTATTTGCTTTATGTATGAAGAGAAAGCTTTTAAGTCTCTTTTTTGTATTAGCACCATGACTGAATACAAAGTACGTGAGTGTTCGTGCGATCATCTTCATTGAGAAATCACATGCCTGAAAATAATGCGACATAATTTCAAAAGTTGACATTGCGGTTGAACATCTGGCAACACTCACAATATTTTGACACTGCCAGGAGTATATCGAACAGAATCTATATAGTGGATTAATTTTCATACAACAATCTTAACTACGTGTATATTATTTACATTTTACCGGTTTAAACTAATAATTACCCTTTAAACCTTCATGCATATGAATCTCCTTTATTTTTTGGAGCATCATTCATGCATAACTGATATAGCAATGGTTGAGTGGTTTCACGCTAATTTTCCATAATATTCGACCAGCGCTCATAACGCTCGACCGATGTTTTTATGAAAATTATCTAGCTAACCCATGGGCATGCAAATAAAAGCGGGTTGAAAGTTGGAAGAAATGTGAGCACGGATTCTAGGATGAAGTTCGTCTATCTAGAAAACATGTAATTATGGCTCTCATCTCATATAAGTATGTATGCAAAGAGGAAAAGCAACTCAGGCAACTGAAAAAGGTTTCGGCGAATATGAAATGCGACTTCTGACTGACAACTATTATAGTTTTGTAGCATTTTTATTATAACCCCGAAGTATAAACAGACAATTATGTTTCTGCTAAAATAGTTGCATTACCTTGATGCGACCTTTGGTTCACAGAGATGTATTCTCTTTTGTTTTTATGTATGTGTTTTGTGTTTGTGCTAACTCAAGTGGTTTAGCGTCGGTCCTCCCGCCCCAAATAAATTTTTCCAGAGTGGTTGGTGTGCTTCTAATTAAAGTGGCACTTGTAGACACTAACACTACACCCTCTTTATGATTCTACTTGCTAAGATTCTTTATTTGGTCACAGCGTATAAATTGTATTCCAATGTTAAAGAGAAAGCAGTTTGTCCTATTATTCTGATGAAATGCTACTCAATCATAATATTCCCTTAAACGTAAAAGCGACCACATCGTCTTACCCTTCAACTTTGACGCAAAAGTTGCAACGCAATTATTATGATGACAGTCTCTTCTTCAAAGAGAGCCGCATAGAAAATGAAATTTGCCACATGGGAAAAGATCTCCCAATCCTTTATTGTTTTCAGCTAGTTTACTCTTCTTCTTCATCTTCTTTTTTCTAATCCTGGTTGGCGGCTATTCTCAACAGAAAAAGGTGATGAGCGAGAATACGACGGCGATGTAAAAGTAAAAGTATAATGTACATGACAAGAAAGGGGGAGTGTGGAGTGCAGCAGAAGAGGAAAACTTTTCATTATTTGATTAGCTATAAAATGTACAATACAACATACAACATAAGGAATGCATTAATTCTTCTCATCTCTCTGTTTGTTCTTAGAAGACGAAAAAAGGTCGGTCGCTTTCACTTTAATACTTGCTCAACTTTATATAACCATTGATTATACTTGTCATATGCATAAATGTTCTTCACTCACTCATTGTGTCTTCTAGAGTGTTTGTCTCGCGTTGGGTGGGTGTGCATGTGTAAGCATTTCAGAGCGTAAATACTGAAACAAAATTAGATTTATGCAACACATCCCCATGAACATGGCTCTTAGAGTAACAGGCTAAATTAGGTAGATGAAAGATGCACAAGAGTGTAAACTACTTCCATAATACTACATACGTGAAAGCATTAGAAAGTTTTGAAAAAATAGAAAGGAGCACTAAAAAAGAAGGAGAAGAAGACGAAGGGCGACTACTATAATATGCTTTTAGTAAAATCCCTTTCGGCTTCTTCTGTTTTCAGCTTGTTTAGATGATAATAAAGGGGGATGCTATCATTTCTCTCATTATGCTTTAGAGTTTACATGAGTGTATGCCAAAGTGATTAAAATTTGCTGCTTAGTGCTTCGCTTCCGACGTTCCAATCCAATAATACCTGTACATACATAATAATATTATGCATACATGCTATCGATTGCACATACAACGCAACATAAACTCGTGGGGTAGAAAGAAGAAGAGGAGAAAGCTTGCAAAAGCTCATCATAATAACCATTCCCAGATCATCGAATAGAGATATAACTGTACAAGAAAGGCATCTCGCTCACTCTTTTCACTCACTTTCCCCCTTCGTGCTCCTCTCTTCTCTCATCTCTCAGTCATCGTCAGAGGCTCCTAGATAGACGAAGCAACGGACTTTTGGCTACATTCCAGATTCCCCTTCCAGAAGAGATCCAAAAAGAAGAAGTATCAGAATGCACATCATGAAAACAAGGTACAATAAACTCAACAGTAAGTGTGCACACTTTAGCTGATGGTGGTGGGAACTGGTAGTGAGTGGAACAAGCTCTCCTCTTTCTCCCTCCACTACTCTTGTTGAGCGTTACACACTCGAAAACACAGAGACACACTTTCTTCATAAACCTGCTGCCGCTTGATAACGATATTGCTGTTGCTGCTACTGCTGGAAGTAAAGAG
>JAQFYG010000560.1:0-28208 GCA_034694325.1 Entomobrya corticalis | reverse complement strand
ATTTTTTTGCGAAAAAACAGTTTACTTGTTTTATTTTAACGGATCAGTGACACGACAGAAAAACTGGATGCTGCCTGTTGGTGGTCAGCAGTCCTGTGGTGGTGTATAGAACATTGTTTTTTAACAGGAAATTCCTTCTTTTTGCAATTTTTTACTGCAGAAAAAATGTAAAATCATTTCTCTATTTTTGCGAAAAAATTGCAAAAGTTAAGCAGAAAATGAACAGCGGTAGTCTTACAACTCAATTTTAATTACGTTTTTAAAATACATGAACATCTTTATGCAATTTATTTAGCCATGAAAAGGATATTATAACTTGGCTTGTCTCCATAAATAATCCAAGCTCACATGATACGGGTTTTCATCATCAGTAATTTGTGTTTTAATAACAATAAATAAGAAAAACTAAGGCAAAAGAGATAACATGGATATGGTAAGTGGTGTGTGTAAGCAAATAATAAGCTTGTGTAATATTTATGTCCATCAAATTCCACACATTTAAACTCAAGTATTCCCAGAAAAAAACTAAATTTATAGCGAGAACACTTGACGATTATTATTTGTTAAGTCCTTTTTTCCTGATAACATACTTTTCAAATCCTCCCAAAAAATATTAATGGAACGAGATAACCAGCTTTATTTGCTGATCAGTTTTTTTGTGTAAACTATAAAAAAGTTTTTGGTTGGAACTTGTGAGAAGGAGCTTCTGGACTTTTATTTGATTTGAAAATGCCAATATTAAAATGATAATGATGATGATCTCCTTTTTCCTGTCTATTTGCTCAAGTGGTTTGATAAAAGGTAAATATTAAACAAGGAACAAAAGCACACCTTCTCGCGATCTGTCTGTCCACCCATCCATATATTTTATGCAAAGGTTATACAAGCATCGTTGTTTGTGAACTGTCCTCGACGAAATAACAACTTTATAAAATATTGATAAACTGATGATAAACCAAGTAATAAAATGTTTATACATTTTGTGAAGGATACACGATAATAATGTTTCGAATATGATGGATTACATTACAAATAGAACACAGACAAAATGTTATTTAATAGATTGTCATTTTATCTCGCAAAAATATACACACATTTTGATAAACTTATGGAGCGATATTGACATGATTCTTTGGCAAAATAATCCCTGTGCAAACACTAATTATACGTACGTGCACTTTTATTAAAATCATTTTTTTTGCAAAAGTTTTTATTGAAACATACTTATCCGTTCTGCTTTATATGGCGAAAGGATAGAAAAATAGATATAAATACTAATGACGATGATGATCTGCTGACTTGTCTCTGACCGCAGCAACAACGCAGTTTTTTTCTTGATCTTGTTGGGTGTCCTCTTACAATCATGTTCACCACGAATACATACTTATTATATCTCATTGATAAAGATGACCTGGCCATTAAAATGAATATTATTACATGCAATATGTACACATTATTCTATAAACGTTTGTCTTTTTAATCATCATGTCACGTCATTATTTACAAGAATATATCCCTGTTTTTTCCCTTATAAAATAATACCCACTCCAAACTCCAAATCCTGAAAAGAAAATTGCATTGTCTCCACTCTCAAAACTACTACTACTACCACCACAATGTCTCTTCAGCAGAATACTTAAACAGTTCTTCAACAAAACTTTACCAGAAAAAAAAATCTGTTCATCATCTCATCATTCTCTTGAATGAGCTTTGTTTTGCATGCAGCATAATATTGAGCATGGACCTACCGCAGCCAAAAAGAAGACTCCCAAGTCAGCAAGAAAGCCTATGTCTGTACCACACCAAGAGAGAATCGCTGCTGCTGTTACTTCTGCCACTTGATTTTTTTTCTTCTTAAACTTCAATCCAACCAATCCAATCACAAAACAACAACAACCACTTGAGTGAGACCATAAGCATTGCATATTCTTCTATCACACATCTCATTTAAATCAATATGAACACACAGCAGCTCATCGTGGCTTGTCTCTTGTCTTGTCCGAAAAAATATATTATTAACATGGTTTACTCTAAAGAGTAGCTGAATATTACATACAAGGAAGAAATGAAATATAAAGCTCTACCACACAATTGACTACTTCTCTATCATCATCATCATCATTCTCACCATTTATCCGTTATTATTGCTATTAAGTACATTTTATACTCTGTTAAGATGAGACGAGATTATTATGAATATTATACACCCTCTTTATAAGCTTTCTTCTTATGAAAGATCATATTCGTTCGATTAAAGGGGAAATAAAATGATTGTCCTAATCATGGCTCTTGTTGTAATAATAACACCGTTTAACCATCTAGCATTTCAGTACCAAAAAAATCTTCTTAAAAGACCTTTTATATTGCAATATACATACCTACATAAGAAGTGGTGTGTGGTGTGGTGGTAAAATAATAACAATGATCTCCAGCATCGTGAAAATGAATGGGTATGGTAAAACAGAAGCAATGATATGGTGAGTCCTCTCAAATTCTCCACCACACCATCAGCTTCTGCTGCACGTACTCTACCATGTACTCCTTCTTTTCTATAATAATAGTGATAATAATAATAATGATATTAAAATGGTAAAAAAAGCTAAACAACTTGTAGTATTAGAAGGAATGTTGCTCTTCTTCTTTGAATTGAATGTGTGTATTTTTAAACAATGAACATAGTTCCAGTTTTCCCAAATCTTCGTCATCATCGCAATCATCCAGTTTAATTCTTTTATTTTTTCTTCTGTTTTTGTCTCGTTGTCTCTTGTGCGTTTGTCTTTAAGTTTTTCGTCGTGTGTGAGCAGAATAATATTTGGAAATTTTCAGCACAACAAGCAGCAGAACAAGCAACATGATCATACCCATCATCCCTAGTTAAAAATTGTTACTTTTTCACAAACACAATGCACTGATGAGTGACTTGAGTATGCGGTGGTGTTGCGATCAAGTATCATTCTGATTCATTCATTCATCCTTGTCACTTTATTGACCAAATCAAGACTAATTTACACATTTCCTCTTCTAGTAGTGTGCCACCAGCAGTGGCAGTAGTGCTACCACCAACAAAGATTTTTTTGTTTGCCTTGGCTGCTCATCTCATCTTATAATATATACATTTTTGGAATTATCTTCAATTCATTCATTTATTCCGTTTTCACTAATATGTGGAGAGAGAGAGAGAGTAAGAGGCCACCCTTATTTTCATTTTCCAGACTTGGAACTCATCAACTTCATCTCATCATCACATCACCCACCACAATACTTTCATCTTTGCACAATTTTCCATTTACCACTTGACTTGACTTACATGCACTCAACTTGGATTACATCATGGCCAACAAAGCTACTATATAACACATCAAATCACTCTCAAAAGTCTACGGTTTTTATACGCTTCAATGAATGGATACATGTTTGCCATTCATCCATCTTTTTAATCCTATCATCCAAGTCAATCATCATCACCAGCTAGAAAATGCATAAGAGATGGGGAAAAAGCAGGGAAAAGGGGGATGTTTATTGCAAACCCGCTAACTCGAACATTTGGTCGGTGGTGGTGGTGGTACTGGTGTCCTTGCTTATTTGCTATATTGCATTTTTTACTACATTGCACAACCAACTCGACCATTCATTTCACATTTTCATTTTACTATTCATTGTTGTCTATCAGTCAGTTTTTATTCTATTCAGTTATTACCAGTCAGTGCAATGCACAATTTCAAATTAAATTTTCAAAATACACAATAAAACTCTTTAAAACTGACTAGCCATTTGCCAGTCAAAATCTGTGAAATGCTCATGCAAGCTCAAATCCTGTTTTTCACAATAATCAATCAAAATACACAGAAGCTTCCCGGGTGGTATATTACTTGTACGGGATTTTTTTCGTCCTCATCCCCGCACCGACGCCTTCTCTCTATATTTATGGTTATGATTTTTTTTCTCCTGGTTTTTATTTATTAACAACACTTATTACAACCGCCAGCAAGAACAACAAAAACTCATATTTTTTTAATTTTAAAAAGCATAATATTTACAAGGTTAACACATGTAATATCTATATTTGAAGTATGTAATGTAAGTAGGTATGTTTAATGAAGACGCAGGCAAGCATTAAAGCAAAAAAAATTAACCAAGAGAAATGAAGCAATAACGTTTTTAACCGGAATCTCATGTGAACTTGTTTTTTATATTTTTCATTTCTTTCCGACTTCTTCATCATCTCCGCTTTAATTTTTGCTCGTCCATTCGTCGTCCTATACGTTTATCACTTCCATCCCCTCATTTTCCTGTGCTTTTGCTAATAATAATGTAATAATAACTTGTACATGTACTAATGGTTATAATAATGTACGGTAGTTCTCTGGTGTAAATTATATTTTTTAAATGAAATGAAATAATAAATATGAAATGATCGTCATAAATGAGATTTTACAAAATGCTTCTGAGGTTGAGTGAGAACAAGGGCTCTCTCGTCATAAAACTACGCGAATTGCTATTGCGGCTGCTGCTCTCATTTAATTTTTTTTATTCCGAGAGGGAGGACGAGGAATATAAAAAATATATATTTGAAGTGCACACACACTTCAGAAACCATTATGTAATCATAAGAGAGCCAGTAAAGCTGAGACATGTCCGTTTTGTATTTGTGTGTACTTGTATGCGTATAAAAATGGACAACAATGGGAAAATGAAATGTACGACACATACAATAACGATAATGATAACAACAACAACAATAAAAAATATTGTGTTCTGATTTTTTTTTCAAGTGCGCTTTTTTGGTTTTTTGGCTGTAGACTGCACATTTTCATTTGAATCGTGTATTGTCCATTGTCCAAGCCAAGGATTTTGGAGAGGGCACCCAATTCAAAATGCAGCAGAGATGTGTGCACCCTTTCCCTGTACATTCAATCAATAGTGTACGGACGGAGATGGAGATAGACGCTGAGGCGTAAATGTACGAACAATGTGAGAGCCCTTTTCGTAGGAACATTTAATGTTATATAAAGCAGCAGTCCAAACAACAAACTCTCAACCTTGAATACTTAAATTGATCCATGCAATCATAATTGTGATGTGATGGGATCCTTTTTTAAATGGGTTTTACGCAATGTTACGCATTTCACTCAGTCATTCATACCATACACATATTTACAGTGAGCAGCAAGAAGGTAATCAAAATGCAAACATAGTAGTAGTAGTAGTTGCAGCAGTATATCTGTTGTATACATTGCAACGAGAGAATAACAGGAGTGAAAAGAAAGGGTTAATTGCACATGAATAGGGGTGTCCCGGGGTGGAAATTTGTTTTGAATGGGAAGGTGAACATATTTCCATTGGAGAAGAATAAATGTGGATCTTTTTTGTATTGGAAAGGTGTTTTGTTGTTGTGTATGTTGTGTGTCTCCGTTTTTTGATATGGAGAATAACGAGTATAAAATATTCATTATGAATTTTTAAATCGAACAATGCGTGAGTGAACCCGGTCTTTTGCAACCAGCACCCGAGTTTTCTCACCCATTTGTCCCGCGATGGAAAAGTTTGCACACGGATGAGCATATGTGTTTGTACTCCATTTCATTTTATTATAAAAGTCTATAATGTCAGAATAATGGTGAATTTAATTCAAAGTACTTTTTATTTTGAATTCGAATACATTGAAAAATTATAATAGCTAGAAATGAAAAAGAGCATTCATTCATTCGCTTTTTGCCTTTTGTCTTTTTTTCTTCTATGAGTGACTATTATTATAATGGATTCAGTTTAAAAAAGTCAAACAGAAACGTATAGAACCTTACATATGAACCAGTCAGTCACTGAAACATCAAAATAACTTCCCCTTCAAAAAAGATTTGTACATTTTAAACTTATCTGACACATTGCAATTCATCAGACAAATGCATTTGCTGCTATTTTTGCCGCTGTTTATAAATGAAGATTCTTAAGACTTTTTGTGATCGTGCCTCTTATTCATCACCAACATTATCTTCTTTTCTTAGAGTCCTTCAGGCTTGAAGAACAGAAGAACAAGAAGAATTAAAAAAGAATATAAAAAATCTCATCTTCATCAAAGAGATTCGTTTTTCTTCTTTTTTAATTGCAAGGCGAAAATAAGGATGAAGGACCCCCCATATCGCACACACACTCTTCTTGTTATACTAATGCGGATATTACATCTACTCTACTGCATATGCATATTTGTAATGAGGATTTAATAACAAAATGCTAAGGGACAACACAACAATCATTTCTCTTCTTCTTGTAGTACATCTCATCATCGTCATATGTCTTGAATGAGATGAAGATCTTTTGATGATGACGACGTCTACGATGATACTTAAGAAAAAATAGTATAAAAAGAAATTCTAAAGATAGAAATAAAGACACACATTTTGTTTCATTTTTTTATTCCGCAACTTCTCTCTCATAATATGCCACACACGTAACACTTTTCCTTCCTTCTTCTATCACTATTATTATCAACTTAACACCATAACTTTCTCGCAAGCAATACATCAAACAACAGCAGCAGCACATAATACTTTACTTTTACATTTTTATTATATTATGACGCGTCAACTTTTGCACTTTTTTTTATTTAAATGCATATAAACGTAACATCATTATTATCTTGATCATCAAAACAAGGACGAGAAGTGCAAGTGAGTACACAAAAGTAGTAAAAAATAAGCTGATAAATAGGCTCTGTTTTATATATTTTGCGGGACCGATGATCATGATGATTGTTACGTTAAAAATATAACATTTATGCACCATTTTGTACCTTTTTAATACTTATTATGTTTGATATATCATGATGAGATCAAAAAACAGTATATATTTTTTATTTACTTCACTTCACCACCATCTTATAGTAGAGCTCTATGGTGGTGGTGTGCACTGTTTTTTATTACAACTTCTTTATTTTCTAGTTTATATCCGTTTTCTAGCCTGTTGGTGGTGGTGGCAAAGTGGCAAATCGGATAATATAATAATATTGCCAGTGTTTTTATTGTCTTGTTGTGTGTGTGCGATCTGTGATGTAACTTGTGAGTTTATATATATGCCTATAGCTGACTTTTAAGTGAATATCTCCTCTCAAGCATGATGATGGCCCATAAAAAGAAAACAAGGGAACATGTTGGTCTTTTGCTTGATTTTTTTACTCTTTTTTATTGCCCTTCTTCTCCTTATTTTTTTATTCTTCTTCTTCTGCCTTTTTGCATTTATTTCGTTTTGTATCATCATAAAAAGAGGTATAAAACAGAGCAGAAAACAGAACAAGTGAGCAAAGGTATTATATTGCATAATATTGAGATTTTCATCAAAGCAAAGAGAAAAAAAAATCATGACATTGACACACTCGCCAAGTCAATTATATTAAGTTCATCATCGCTATCATCATCATCCAGTTTTTGTCAGTGGAGCATACACAAACATCATCAAATCATCTCACCTTGCAAGTTGTTGTTTTTTATATTATCCTTTATACTTGTTTTATGGGCTACAATGTGTGTACTCTTAGTGCTCATGATATAAAAAAAGTACAAATTGCATTTCTACCCTCTGCACTGTTATCTGTAACGCAAACGGATTTTGAGTGAGAAACGAATAAAATGTATTGAATCATTTTGAATGCATGGATTATCTTCACAGTTGGAAATGTGTGTACAAAGTAGAATTATATGATTTTTTTGTATTTGAACGGTAAAAACTGGGAAGTGGCCATCAAAAAATTTGATTCTGCAAATAAAAAGGTTATTTAGGATTTTCTATAAACTTCATCAACACAAAAATGCAGGGAATGTCGAGAAAATATAAGCTTTCTGGGTATCATATTCAATTTTACTTTTAAATATTTATATAAATGCCCACCTTTTTAAAAGATATGATATACCTATATAAAATTGGTCATTTAAAGTGTGATAAGTATACGCAAACAAATAAACAGTCAAACCTCAAGAGAGGGAGCCCAATTTTGGATTGGAAATAGGAGGAGGAATAGAAAAAAATTAAAATGAGAGGGACTGTTGAATCAATAGTTGGCACTGTTCATCAACTTTCAACTTTACTAAAATGACTGCTATATAGCATAACTGCTACCACCACACAGACTGATGCATATTTAACCGTTTTGGTTGCCGTTGTTGTTATTGAAGTATCATCAACATCGTGTTTCGTGTTTTTATAGTATTTCGACAAAAAGGAATGTATAAATAGTGGAGAGAGAGACACGTAGACATACAACTCAAATATTGTTAAACATTCATTAGTACTACCGTAGTCGTCGCCGTTGTTGTGTGAATACGAATATGGTTTACATTTTACATTTACGTACCAATAAATATACAAAAAACTTATAACAGTCTACACATAATATCCTTAATAATTAAAAAACATTTGCAATAACACTATATAAGTTTGTTAGTTAGATTAAATATACCTGTGCTCATATTATAATCATCATATACTTTGCCAAAAGATTAATTAAGAAATTATTCACTTGAACTATTCCACACACATAATTATTTTTGATGCTTTGATTATAATTATGTTGATGTTATTTCAAGGTAAAGAGTATAATTAAGAGTTGTGTGGGAGTATTGAAAGGAGTAACTAGTGAATTTATCTTTATAATAATTCCTTCACACATTGTTCAACATTTTTGTATGCACAAAACTTCTTCACTTTAACAAATTTAATTAAAACTGGTTAAACTATAATTATTAAATGCAATTGACACTTATATATTGACAAGTTTGAGTGCTCGTATGACAATTCAAAAAAATAGATTCATGAAGTATTTTTAGCCTCCATAAGCTTTCTTCTTTGTTATTATATCACCTGTGCTAATTTTCATGATGGTAGTATGTGTGGTAAGTGAAAATGGCTGGAATAATGAGTGGCCTGAGTCTGACTGGACATGCATATTCATAAATACCTTCAAAACATGCTCTCTTACAATTTTTCATTCATTCGACAATCGACACACACTGCGAAGTAATGAAATATTAGGTATAGCTATTATACACACGCGTTGTTGCGTTTCTGCCAAAAAAAGTGATGAGTAGATACCTACCTTCCTACCTATCAACTACCAGCAGAACAGACTATCTAAAAGTAAGTCAGTCTTTGTTTTTTTCTCTGTTGCTACTACTAAAAGACAAGGTAAACCGGACAGATGGTAATTATCGCGAAAAAGGAGACTTTTTAAAATATATTTGTAGTCTTACTTTTGCTGTCCTGTCCGGTAACAATACTAAAAAACACTGAGAGAAATAATAATAATAATAATAATGATACCTAAAAACCTGATGATAATTTATTGTATCGTGCATGCACCCAATAGTGTAGCACAAGCTACAAATACAAACATACAGGGAAAGGGTCAACTCACGTCATATTTATATTTTTTCATGCTAAAAACAGAAATAAATTGGTATAACGTTTTGCACCTATATCATTATGCAATATAAAAAGTAACATATGTACTCAACAACACACAAGAATAGGTAAAAATAATATGAAGTGTGCTATTATTATTATTACGAAAGAGTTAATTTTTTTATTTTTTGAGTTCCTCCTTGTCATTAACTTTCTGCTTGTTTTTCTCCTCTGTCTTGCTAATATTTTGAGTAAACAGATAAAAAACACACTAGATTTTGGTATACCCGTCCCGGGTTAAAAAGAATGAAGGTGCCTATTACTTCATTATCGTCACTGATACACACCCGTCATCAACAGCCGCCAATTTTCCATGTCCTATATCATTATGTACTTTTTTAAACTTTATTTTCTGCATAATTCATTTGTATAGCAAGTTACATTTTTGCATGTCGAAAAGATAATAAGAAATACAGTATATTTTGCATGTGCAATATTGCAAGAAGAAAATGTATGGATGCATTTAAAATACACATGCAAAAATACATTGCCCTTTTTCTGTCTTCTTCTTCATCTCAAAATGTTAATGGTTGGTTGAGTAAGTCTTTTTCAGGTTCAAAATGACGATAATGTTGATGATGATGATGGTAATGAAAATGAATAATGAATTTATACACGATTATTTTACTGGAGCAGAGGAGCAGACACACACACAATTATATGCTTATTTCACTCGCTTTTGCAAAAGAATAGTGCAACTTTCTTCAGAAAAACATGCACACAGGCACAAGTCGCATAGTCATAAATCTAAAAGGGAAAAAGCAATAAATCAATCCATGTGGCATGATGGCATGTATCCTCTTCTTCTCTATATCCACTTTATATATTTGTGTGAGTTGTATTTACGCATTTTCTTTCTCAAAATTGTAATATAATATATAATACGACAGTTACACGGCTATTTAATGTACTACAAATAGGAAGATAGGAAAAAAGAAGTTTTTAGAAAATGTTCAAGTAACACGAACGATCAAGAAGAAAACTGGAATAAAAGGAGTTGCATTTATTACTGCAGTTTGTATATAGCCGGCCGGTCTGCTGGGTTCTTCTCTTACATTTCCTTTTTTCCCAGCAATAAATAAAACTGTAATGGGTTGCAAGAGTTTATAATAATATCTTTTGTGCAATTTAAGCTTTTACAATATAAAAGTATTATGGTTTTTAATGTTATAAAATGTAATAATGATAATAATAATAATTCCTCTTGAAAAATATATAATATATGAAGAGAGAGAGAGAGAGAAGGGTCAAGTTACAAGGACTTGACTTGATCCATCATAATCATCATGAATGCATCCCTTTGAAGAAGATCTTCCTTTTTCCTTCTTCTTCTTATTCATCTCAAGGCTCCTTCTTCTTCTAAATATTTCTATTTTCTTCTGGACAGTTTGCTAGACTTACTGACTGACTCACTGACTGAGTGACTGACTTGTTCAAGAGGATCATCTTAAACGTTTTCATGTTTAAAATCTTGTGTTCCTCAAAAGATGATGATGACGATGACATGACATGACTACAAATTCCTTTTTCATTATACACTCGAGAAAAAAAGCTTTATTGTTGTGAACCCTTTTGCTTGTGTGTGTGCAGGTATTTATATGTAAAAATCCATGTTTATAATATTCTTTCCATTCCATCATGCATGCGTGCTTCTCTTTTTTCATCTTCTTCTTATTCTTCACACAAGGAAATTATCTTTAAACATAAAAGATTCTTATAATATTTTTTTTCAATGTATCGACGATCGATCGGGATTATCAAAACAACCGGATTTAATTGCCTTGTGTGATGTGTAATAAGTGTGTATGTACGTACTAAATAGTTTTTTGGAGCTTGAAGGATTTTTGTATAATATTTTTTTTCAGAAGTCGAACAAAGAGCAAAAGACCACTTTTGCAGGTGTAAAAAAATCCATCCTATTGTGTGTACATCTTAAAAGATTATATTACATTTTTTAAAGTAATTCTTCGACTGGAGAACTGGAGAAAAAAAAAAAGTATTTTGTTTCGTAAAAATAATAATTTTTAATACTTATCCAGCGTGATCGCGTGAAGTCCTAATTTTCATTTAAAATTTTTGGTTTTACTTTTTTTCTGCTGGAAAAACAGCTGAAATGTATATATATTTATTGTGACTACCCTGCCAAGAGTATACACACATATTTTTTGAGTGTGCTCTGGCGTTGGTGAAAATGGTGGTGGTGATGATGAGCAGATTATCACGGAAAAATCTGTGTGTGTGCGTGTTTCTCACATGCAATCTTTCTTGAAACGATATTTATTACTCTGGTGGGTAGGTAGGTACCTATATAATATACGATAAAATGTAGTGTAAAAAGTTTAAAGTATGTTGATGATGATTGTATAGTTTTTCTCTATTTTCTTGGTCAAGTCCCATTTCTAACACGATAGTAGACAGAAGGCTGAAAGGTTAGTAGTAAAAATGAAATGCATTAGAAAACTTCCCTCCTTTTTTTCTTATTTTCTTGGTTGCCTTTCTTACAAAAATTTTCTTCCTAGTCTCTGCACAAAAGCAAGTGGACTCAAACTTGGGTCCAAACTGAAACTCAATCGCTTAGTCGCTCACTTCTATACAAAGTCAAACCAAAGTCTGTTCTCATTCTGCTGAAGAGAAATTAAATTCAAATTTGCCCAAGGCTGTCAAAATTCCTTGTTAACTCACTCAAAACTCAATATAAATGCATGAGAGAAGAAATAGAGATTGTAAATATAAAACCGGCAAAAATGAATTTTTGTTTTTCCAGGGAAAATAATGTATTTTAGGCAGTTTTAATTATAGTGTACTCGCCTTTCAACAGAAATTTCTGCACACAATTGCACAATTTCTATGTAGATGTTTGTGAACAATTTGAATTTCATAATTTTCATTCACATTTTAAGTTTTAAGTGAACTTTTCTCTCGGTAAGTGTTAACGTACATGAATTTTTCTTTTTTTTTGTTGAACGATCTCAATAAGAATGCCATTTCCTTCGCCCATTCAATATTCGCCTTCTTTCTTGGAGCAAGTGGAGCTAATCATATTTTTTTCAATATATATATAGGAGCCTTATGCACACTGACTGCTTAACAATGAAAATACATGTCTGCAAGTCTGCATTTGATTCTGACGGTTTAATGTCCTCTTCTTTCAAAGTATTTTTTTTATTTCAAACAAACAATGTCATGATGATGTTTAGCAGCAAGTCAAGTGTGCAGTGCACTATAAAATGCAACAACAACTGCTGCTGGTGGTGGTGATGGTGCTGACTGCTGACGAGCTACACATTATGCATGTATATTTTTTAAATGTTCGACAAGGATAAACCCAACAGTGACTTGACAATATTTTTTCTTCTTCTTCTGATGCCACCACCGCCACAAAAAAAGTAACATGAAACACGGGACACAATGTCAAAAAAATCCATAGAATACCTAAAGCATTATTGTATCTTTTCCTATCCATTATAGGATATGAATATAGGAATTACACATCCGTCATTCTGTAATTCAAAATTATTTTTTTCAAGATAAAAAAGGCGAGAGTCAATTTTCCCAACTATATATTTGTTGAAGAAAAGAGAAGAGTATAAAAAAATCCAGCCAAATCATCTTTTTGTCATCGTCATCATTATCTTCTTGCTTCTCTTTTTTTCTCCTTTTTTAAACGATGATGATAAAAAATAGAGAAGATGATAAAGCAACATCTTTCTTATGAGAGGTGGAAGATGGAAGATGATGCGATGCTGAAGTTTTTTTGGAAGGAAGATTGTATTTGTATCTCAAGTTTACTTACATACCTAACCAGGCACAACAATCCGTTGCCTATCTATCTAGGTATCTACTTTGTTTGGCTTTCGCTTTTGGAAACAGTTCACATTTTCAAGATGATGATCACTCGATACAAACATATTTTCCAAAAATATTTTTCCTATTATCGTTATCATCATATCGTTAAAAGTCATGTACACCCCTCGTTTATAGGTAGAAAGAGTAGTTGGTAGTGGTGAGCCCTTTGGAAGTTTTTCATGATGATCATGATGATGATATGAGCTCTGTGGAATGGAGAAAGGGGAGGGGGACAGTTTTTTTTATTTCGTGTACGTATGCGCAGTATACAAGGATTTTTATGCGCTGTGTGCTGTACAGTATATCAGGTAGGGAGACAGATAGGTTGAGTGCAACAACCACAAAAATACCTTTTAATCTACAACGTCATCATTATTATCGTGATGATGACGATGATTATTATTATGGGCATCCTCCGGTATTTACTGTTGTGTATTGTGTATGTTTTTTAAGAATAGTAATACATGGGCTAAGCGTAACAGGAGGAAAAAGAATACAGGGGACAATGGAAATAATGCCAGGATATGTGTTAAACATGGCTGGAAATTATAGGAATGGTTTTTGGGTAATTGTAATGGGATCTAGATATATAAACTACAATTTAGTTGAGTAGTTTGAAAAGATGACATGGTGAAAATACAATAAAAAAAGTTAATTTTTTAAAAGATTTTGAAAATCATGGTGTTTAAAGAGTTTTTGATTTTGGGGGTAATTTTTGGCAGGATATGTATAATTTAATTTTGCAAAATTGAATGATTTTCTTGCCTTTCATTTATCAGGTTCAATGAAAACGCTACGGTTGAGATGTAGTAGGTATGAGACAAGGAATGGAAAGAAGTTTTAAAAAGTACTCATGTAACATTTGAAATAATTAACGGGACTCATTTTCGATTTGTTTGATCAGCCATAATCCCATTTCCAGTAGATTGAGCAAACAAGTCTTGTAACTACAAGCCATCTCAACTCATGATCCCCATCATCATCATTTCTTTTTACCTGAGAAAAGGATTACCTTTACTTATTGATAGCATTGTCACTGTATATTTTTTTAAACAAAGTGGTTTGGTTAAGGTTTCTATTGCTCACTATCTCTACAAAGTAGTACATAAAAATGTATATTATGTCATGCTTTTTCTTATACTTTAAAACATTATCAACGTCGTGACACGCAACTTATATTGTAGTTGTACCTGTATTTTTAGTAGATCTTATAGCGTTTATCTTGTAAATAAATCTCTAAAGTGTTCTTCTATTCTTTTATTTAACGAAAGGCATTTTTTTGTTCAATAGACTGTGAGCAACAGAGAGATCCATCAAGAAAATGTCCTTATTCTACTACTCATAACGTCTCTATGTAATAATAACATATTTTTTCTTGAAGAAATCAACAAGTAGTAGCAATAGTAAGATCATTGTGTTCACTCTCAGAAGAAATAAGAATACAATATGAAGGGTTTCCACTTACAAAAAAATAACTCCCTTTTAAAAACATATTTTCTGACTAAATGACTGACTGACTCACTTTTAAACTAAATGTTTTGCCCTTTTGGGGTAAAATATATTGAAGTTCTCACTCACACGAGGTACCTTAACAAAAAGTCAATGTATTTCCCCTTCCCTTATATTTTTCCCATGCTAAGGCCCTTATAAGCTGGAGGAAGGTAGGGCTACTATACGATATTCTCATTTTTATTTTGACCGTTTTTCATTTTCTTTGTGTCATATTCCTTCCTTCTTGTTCGTCAAAGTCCCTTTTGTTGTGACTACGCCTAGACTTCGTTTTTCCAAGGAAAAAAATCCAGTTTTTTCCCTTTTTCCCATAAAAAAATATGAGGGACGTTTTTACACAAAATTGCACTTTTTTGCTGCTTTTCATTACGACTGACTTGGACTTGACGGATTACCCAATTTTACTGGCACCTATTTAAAAACTTTGAAGAGCTAATCAGTGGCACGATATATCCTGTAAAAAATCCCAAATGTGGAGACAGGAATTTTAGACAGTTTATTACAAAATATCTGTATCCTTTTTTTGCAAAAATAATATTATCAACTGCTGAAAAGCAAATAAAACTTAATTTTTTTCTTGTGAACTTATTAAAACCAGCTTATTTACTGTATGTTTTTCACCCAAAAAATCTATGAAAAGTGGATGTGGACAGATGGAATATATTTTTTATAATAACACATAAATACCTAACTATGCAGTAGTCTTTTTGTCCTGCTTATTATTATATTTTCGTCATTATGTATATTATCATCGTTGTTATCATCAAGTTTAGGTTTCGTTTTTTGATTCCCTCACACTTTTCCAGCTTATTATAATTATTTACTACTCCACTTATTTGGCTCAAGTTCTCTTCTCGATTTCTTATTGTTCTTTTGCTATGTGTTGTCTGTCTGCTTTTTTAGATGATCAAATGCGATGATCAAAACTAAATATTATAAAAAATGAAGGGAAGAAGCTGAAAACTGATCCAGCCATTATTCATTAGATTTTTTATATGCTTCTCTCAATATATCTACTGTACTACTGCCTTGTGCAAAGGCAAGCGTCACCATTACACTACATAAACTTCAGTTGAGACTTTGAGAGAGCTCACCTTCTTCCTTTCCGAAAAAAACTAAATCATATTTCAAAACACGTCCGTCTCCCTGTCTCTCTTCACTACCCATCCATCCAACATTCAAACTTTTAAAATGAACCAGTTTAAATATTGTTTGTATTGAAAGCCCAAAAAAGCATGGCTCATCAGCAGCCTCAGTAAGAAGCTCAGACGAAAGATTTTTGTCACAACGACAAACAACATTCAAACATACATACCGACGTACATGGTCACAAAAACATTTTTAATGAATTCTATCGAAGGACCAAAAAATATATGTTTAATGTGTGCATACACATATGTGACGATTTTTCTTCTTCTCATGTGTTTATTTATGTAGGTATGTATATCTTGAAATTTTCTTTTCTCAATGAATACAGCCTGTTAAAGTAGAACACACCGAACTTCCTGCCTTGACAAAAAATAGGATGGTGTATTCAACAAAAACTGTAAGATTGGATTTAAGAAGAAGGTCGGCATCGTCTTCAATGCACCAAGACACACAGACACACACACACCACAACTATTCATCTTTAAATGATTATATTAGCAGTACAAAGTGTAATCCTATTTTCTGTGAAATGGAGAGAAAAAACGATCAAATTTTCTTAATATTTTTACATTATACATTTACTATACACGAATTAAAATTAAATATATACCTATAAGTACAACTTATATTATTAGTAACACAGATGGTGATGGTATGGTGGTCCTTTTCTATTAATAATTTCTTTTGCACGTACAAACATACACGTACTAAAATATCAGCACAATACAGAGAGGATTCGTGTCAATACATAAAAATATTTCATTTAAAAAAATTATAAGCACATAAAGAACCTTTTATATATAATATCAACTTATAGTTATTAAGGAAGTGCTGCTACTACTGCTGTCGGTATAATCGAAAATTGAACACCTTGAATGAATGAAAAAAGAACCTTTTTTATTCTTCTTTATTATTTAATATTCCATCTTAAAGAATAAACACCTGAAACTGCACTAATTACTATACGGTGTGTATCTATCGATGTAGTACTTGATCTGGTCCAGCAGGATTATGATAGTGCAATAAAAAATCCTTGTGTGTGGCAATGGCAGAAGGAGCAGGGCTACTACTACCACTTCTCCTTCTGCCTGTTATAGAGCACTGTGCTCATTGTTTTAAAATATAATTTCATGTATAAATATTATCCATATATTTTTTCCAATTGCTGGAGGCGAAAATAAGTTAATTTATTTTTATTCTTTTTATTATATGTATATACCTATTCTACATCCTTGCATACATTATATATTTTTCTTATTTTGAAATTACTATTTGCAATATCGTGCACGAAGGAGCTTTAGAAAAGGATCTAGATAATAATATTTATAAGATGATTGCATAAAATACATAACGCATTCACAGGGTACTTCATGTGTACATTCATTCTTATCGTCATCTTTTGTAGTAGTAGATGTTGCGTTGTAGTAGTAGCAAAAACAGCATCAGTTTTTCGGTAGTAAAAAAATGCAACAACGGACCCAGCCACCATCAGTGAACTTGTGGTGAGCATGCACACATCATCATCATCTTTATCATCATCGTCGTCGTCGTCTCATGCTCCGCTCATGACACGCAAGGCAAAAAGGCATGGCAAACGGGGAGAGGAATAAGCCAATGAAACACACAACAGCACACTCAACTCCTCAACATGCCAATACGTAAACGTAACTGCACAACGCGCAATATATTTTATCTTTTATGATAAATATATTTTTTTTTCTTCTGGTTTCTAATAACAAAACTCTCTCCGTATCTATTTCTCTTTCTGCTTATTTAGGTATCTACTTTTGTTTTAATACTAACCTTGCATTTTTTTCTCTGATATTCAATGATAAATAGGTGGATTATTATTATAGAGCTTTTAATTTCCAAACGGACAACATAGTCCACACACCATACATTATGCATTTAGTTTTGATGCCACACACTGATCGAAAGTAGTCGTATAGCATATAAGTTAGTGGATATACCGGCGAAATCGTAGTTGTTTTGAGGAGGCAAAGGTAAAAGGATTCAAACTGGAGGGATAAAAGGATATTATTTTAGCTTTTTATTACTATTATTATTATTGGATTATACAATGGCCTACAATTTTTTGATGATATGGTTGTGGTTAAAGAGAAAGAGAGAAAAAGAAATTGTATATCTTTTGCATAGTAGCGGTATATACAAAAAAGACGGGAGGACCCGAATATAAAAATTGTTTTCCAAAAGTGCCCGTCCCAATCGAAAGTAGAAACCAAATGGGTTTGCTTTTACATTTTTAACCATTTTTACTGTATAATATTATAACTATGATCATAGTTTCCTTACGGCAATACAAGATCAAGTTTCTCTTTGGTATTCACTTGAAAACCCAGGTAAGAAATGGACAAAATGGAAACTTTTTGAATGCGCATTTGACTGAAGAGTGGTTGGATACAATGTATATAAGAAGAGGTAAAAAAGGTAAGAATATGAAGAGAAGGAGGATGATGACCACTTAGATAAAGTCGGTGTAATGTGTCATGTGATACTACACACTCATGTCATAATGGTAGTAATAATATTGAATGTTGTTGGTTGGACAAGAACCAGAGCCAGAGAGAATTATTCGAGAGAAAATAAACGGATTACACAACTTTACTCGCATAATATTTTTTTGTAGAGAGCTATAGTGCAATCATTGTTTGGAAAGGTAAGTTAACTTTTGGTATTTTTCATTAAAATATAATGCTAAACACATTATATACCTGAATAGAAAACTATGGAATGCAAAAGAGTGCGTTTGGTAAATGCAGTGGAGTGGTCAAAATGGCCTCAAGACTTTAAAATGAAATCGAGTCTGCAGCATGGCGCTCTGAAACTCTTCTCATCTTGTGTCCGTTTCTTTACATGTGAGCATTAATGTTTTTTAAAAAAATGAAAACCACAATCGTTAATGGACTTGCTTGCACACACAACACTAGAGAATATAATATCCTGCTTTGTTTTTGTGCAGCAGGAGCAGCAGCCAGCATTATTATTACTGTGTTACGATTATTGTTATGATTATTGCTTTTCTCTTCTAGCTGATCCACCATTGCTTTTTCTGGGTTCCACACACACTCATCGTTATAGAGTTTTAAGTTTCATTTGAGGAGGATTACATTATCTAATCATATAAGAAGATATGTACATTCAAACAAAACTGCCATTTTGTTTTAAAAAATTATTGTACAAAGTACTTAAAGAAACATGTACATGCGTATATACTATGTGTGTATACAAGGTACATGATCATTAAGGAAAAATACATATACACTTTGTACAATAATTGCGTGCATTTCATTTAACCAATTTTTTAAAAAGTTTGTTGTTGAGCACATTAAAAAGGATAAGTGTCAGCCAATTGCATTATCTCTTTTTTTTGTTACATCACAAGTGAATCAGTGAAGAAACGACTCGAAAAATATGTGGGAATGTTCGAAAGAGAAAATAGTAGGCCATAAGAACAGATGGATTGTTCCATTTGGAAATGTATAAAGTGCAACATTAATTGCTCAGTGAATAGATGTGCAGCTCTAGCTCGTCGTAATAAAACACAGCAAATTGAAATTTAATCGACATAATATTTTATTAGTGCACACAAAGTAGAGTAGTCAATTAAGTAGTGCAACAGCGTCCAAAAGTCTGGCAAAGTTGTGTAAGTACATGTTTTAAACTTGAGCATAGATTTTTTTTTTCTAATAAAAATCCATCTTGTAAATTACTCCTGTGCTTGCTACTTTGCTACTGTGCGAACGAGAATGTGTGAGCTTTGAATTGCTACTTTCGTTTTTCTTTTTTGGAGTTGACTGCCCATAAAAATTGATGATAGCTCTTTGGAGAGAGAGAGAGAGAGAGAGAGAGAGAAGATGGTCGTTCTTTTGAGGGGAGAACAGGAGCAGCTCAAAAGTTACAGTTTACTGCTATATAATAGTAATAACTGCAATAGAATGAACGACCCTGAAATGGATCTTTTGAGGCATTTTATGAATTCTCATTTGAGTGGAAAAGTAAAAGAAGAAGAAAATATCTTGTGTGAACATGTTGATGTTGTGGATATGTAATGCTTGCATAATAACAAGCTGAGAGAGAGAGACTGTCTGTCTGTGTCTTAAAATCTGGCAGATGCACCAATTTTCAGGACAAAAAGTCAAAAAGGCACACATATTATTATTGAAAAAACACATTTTCAAAAGAAGAAGATGGAAAAAAGTCTTCTTTTAAAAGTGCGGAGGAGGAAGAGAGAAAAGGGAAGATACGTTTTGGACGAGTGGTACTGTTGATGGTGTGGTGTAATAACGAACATAACAGAAAATAAAAACATTCCATTTATTCCATTTCATCTTTGGTCGTTGTTGATGGTTATTTTTTTTCTTGGTAAAAGTATGCAGTAAAGTGAAGTTTTAAAGGCCATACCACACGATGGTGATGGGGATGCCACGAGACGTACGCATAAAAGCTTTAACATTTATTTCTACAGAAGTTGCCGAGATGAGCTTTTAAAATAAAATCCCCGCCTCTAAATGACTATGAAATGGAGCAATTTCCCATTTTAAAGTCAATTTCTTCCACGCTAAATTGTCAACTTGATGTGATGTGGTGGAATGCACATGAGAGGGAGAGATGAAGCATGAGGATGAGGATGATGTCGCTTTTGCTTTTCTACTGAGCGTAAAAAAGAGGCGTTTGCAATATCATATCAGTTTGAAAGTATGTCTGTTGCGTTTGATGTTGATTATCTTGATATGTATGATGCGTGGTTGTACAAAAATAGTTACAGGAGGAGAAATGACGATGAGAAGATCTCTCTCTGAATATTTCGGTATTTTTTTGTTTGTTCTTTTGCTGTTTATATATATTTGTATTTTAAAAGCCGGGCTTTAAACTTTTTTAGATTTGTTAAATGTAGATGCATTATAATGTCGGAGTATGGTTAATACTTATTTATGTGCACACACAGTCAAAGAATGTGGAAAGATGCAGTTTATTGTTATTATTATTATTATTTGTGGAGTAGAGTGAACAAACCTGTTTGGAGAAAACGGCAATATCTTCGTTAAAAGATTCGGATGAGCAAACATCACCGCCTGCAACGCCTGGCTCCCTTGGTGTGCATGTGGCTAGCTCACATTTCTCGAAAATGAGTGCCAACAATGGGAACAATGGATGTCTGGAATAGAATAAAAATGTTAACAAATTATATAAATTTTCAATTTACCAAAATTATTATTCACTATAAACTATATTTTTTGGATAGTAGGAATGCGTTATTGCCTTGTTGATGAGATTAAGATGGAAAAAATTGATTGTAAATCGGAGAGATATAGAGACCATTAGAAAAAGTGGCAGCAAGCCAAGTTAATGAAGAAGAAATACATGTAACGTAGCTTAAAATAAAAGTTCATTTTGTCGAGACATTTTCTACATGAATGTTGAGTGGAAGTGGATGTGATGATTTTTGTGAGGGGACATATATAAAATAAATATACTACTATATATTTTCCCTTTCGTCAATGCAATGAACGCATGTACCATGATATGATGCAACCCACAAAGAAAAACACTTTTTTTCCTGAAATTTGAAACTTTTTCCTATTATAACGTAGTAATCTGGAACGTTTGCGTTTAGTTTTAATGTTTTTCAATGCTATCTTCATAACGGCATGAAATGGCCAGCACGTAATATTCATTCCATACTGTTATAATATAACATAAGGGTGGATTAATGGAAAGATTTTCAGTCTGTGTGAAAATAGGGTAGAGAAAAGAAATATAGAAATATGAGCGAGAGAGGAGGGAAGTGACTAGCTCGAAAATTCAGTTTTATTCTCAGAGGACCTCTCGCTTCCATCACCATCATTTCTCACCAACTTTTTTATTTTCAATGTACTATTCACTTTAGCCTATATACCTAGTAGTACGAGAATAAAATATGGCATGTAACTGTTTACTGTGCGTATGTCTACAGATAACTCTCAAAATAAAATCTTAAAGTAAAGTTATCTTTAACATTAAATTTCCTATTTCTAAAATATTTTATATATTAAAATGTTATTCATTTGATAACATTATCATTTATGTCAAGTATTTACCACTGTCAACATTAACATGTAGGTATACGCCTTGACTAGGTCATTCCTCTGTTCAGGTTTCTGTTATGTTTTGCCCTTCCTCCTCCTTTCATGAAGTCAAAATAGTAACATCATCATCAACTCGCCAAATCAATTAATATTAATCCACCTGAGGAAAAGTAGGAGGACATTTTATAGGTACCACTATATTCCGACAAAAACAAGTGTGTTTTTGTCTTTGCAGCCGTAAGCAAAAAAAAAGCAAGTACGTTTAGGTACGCAATGTTATATTCTATTTCTGTACTAGTATTACGGATGTACACCCAATTTACTGTCCATCAACTTTATACTTATCTCTCTGGATATCTTTCGAACCGAGGAGAAGAGTTCGCCGGAGCACAGCAGTAAGTAGAAAGTAAGTTCAGTCTTTATACCTAGAAGACAATCAATGATACATTTACATTTTTACAACGACATGAGCAACATGACATGAACTGTGTGTACGTACAATTTTTATAGGTTGTTTTAGTAAGTAAGTACACTTTATATACTATGTACTCAGCACTACAATTGTTCTTTTTTTTATCGTCATCACATACTTGATAATATGTAGATACGTATTCCCCAGCAAAAGAAAAAGTTAAAAAACTATATACCTATTATTATTACCTCCTAGCTAGGAAATGTGTAAACGCTTATATCAAAAAATATGAGAGAATTCGTCATATACGAATACTTATAGGTATACACACAGTCGAAAAAAAATAAATCGAAACAACCAGCGGCACGCAGACTACCATGCAAGTTTGCAAAAAAACACCACCTCATGCATACATTCATAAATCATATATTTCGCTTCTTTTTTTCTCTTTCTTCATTTTTTATTCATTCCTTTTTGTGTACTGTGCTTTGTCGGGTTATCGCGTTTGTGCATGTGCTCTATATAAATATAGAAGTATTTTTTATATAGGTATGCGCCACACCATATATATTAAACTATCTATATATTATAGATAGACCATTTTCCCATGTGCGCCTGTATTATTAAAAGTAAAGGATTAAATCTGCATATAATCTGCGAAAAATATATACATTCTTGTTGATGAAACGACAAAAAGTACGGAATACATACTCCCTGCTACTTTTACATGAATAGTTAATAATGTAAAGCAATGCAATGCATCTTAATACTTGTGCTCTGTCGTTCTTCTGTCTGTACATTTATTTTTTGAATAATGCATTAACTTTTTTCTGCTTATCATATCACATCATCATCATAGTCCACGACATTACTCCTTTTTGTTTTTTTCAGAAGTTAAATGCAGTTCCATCAAATTCCAATTATGAGGGAAAATACTGTATGAAATAAACCTTCAACCTTTTACAGAAAAAATGGTTTTTACACGTGTAATTCGTTGCAGTAAAGCAAAATTGCAATATTGTGTTTGGAAATTTTCGCGGAATTGATTTCAATAGTTTCACATGCCCTCATGATTCGATTAAAAATGTATGTAAATATAAATGGTTGAACGGAAAAAATGCTTCTCCATTGACATTTTTGATATGTTACAAAATAAAATAATAAGTTTGGAGATCCTCATCTTGATCTTTGTGGTGCAAGCTTTTTTGTTTTTCATTGAAATATGTTTCATTGAGCATTGACGGATCGCGTAAGGTCAAGGGGACGTTGATCTTTTAAGAAAAGTTGATATTGTCATTTTATTTATAGGAATTTTCCATTGGTTTTTCTTAAAATTTTCAAATCATGTTATGCACTCATGTCATGTTGAATTAATAATTTGACAAAAGGTTGTAGGATATTCAAAATATATAAATATTTATAACAAACATAACATTTTAACACTATCAAAATTCTAATTTTAGATCAAACTACCTAAAAGGTAATGTTAATCTCTCGACTGCACACAAACGCGTGTCAGCAACTATTACATTTAAAATCAAAAATAGATTTGCAACTAGGAGTAAGTGGAGTAAGTGACTCATTCATAGCTATGACGTGAAGTATAATCTTTTTTGCAGTAATTTTCTCTTTGCAATAGCTTAAATGGCTTTACACACAGGAAAAATCTCTGCCTTTTCCAAGGTTAATGACTATCGAATTAGAGAAAATATAAAAATGTAAATATAGTCATCTGTGTGCATGTTAAGCATTAACTTTTTTGTTTGTTTTCCCTAAATCGGCTACACAAGATTATGTCAAGTGATTATCAACTGGCCATAAATTATTTTTGTGCAATGCTTGTATTTGTACTGGTCTACGAGTTGCAGAGATTTTTCTGTCTCAGATGTAAAATAATATGTTGTTCTTTAGTATTTGCCAACTTACCCATAAATGGCATCCTTGTCCCTTTTGTGGACATCTGGGACGGGTGCCATGACATGGTTGCCGGTGGGCACATGATTGCTTTGGTGATGGTACATTGGATGACTATGATTCATGTGGGGAGATGGGTGAGCCAACGGTTGGAGTGGTCGGTGGCCTACCGAATGTGGATCGTACATTGAAGCGGGCATTGATTCCATCCCAGGATAATGGGACACTCCATCGTCGTACTATAAACAATTAAAAAAACAAATGTCACTTATTAGTACTTTTAATAGTCATTATATTCACAATTTAAAATCTCATCATTTCAATCTAAAATCAACATGAAAAAGTCCATTTACATTGCATCCCATCTCTACCTCCCCTCCCACCATCCAAAGAAATCCCAAAGAAAGATCTCCAAAATATATATGTATTTAATTTAAAATGAAAAGCACATCCACTCTACACAACACTGTCGAATGACCATTGCAAAAAAACCAGACGAAAAACTTGTTATCCACAATAGCCGGTTGTCCTATTCCAACGAGAAAACTCAATCATCATGATCATCATCATGACTGTATGCCATACTGATTAGTTTTTACTCTTTATTGCACACACTACTACTGTACGTATATGACTGTCCACAGTAATTTGTAATTATCATCCCGTGTATCCCTCCCCAGGGAGTAAAGAATACACAACAGCAGCTATAGCGTCATGCATGCATTTTATATCAATGTAATACACAGTCGTCGTAATAATGGACACATTTGGTCATTCTAGCATGATTATTATGATGATACCATTACTGTCATCCCGATCATGATCACTGCAAACAGGCAAACATCCCCAACTTTTTATCTTGGTATAAAGCACCCAAATGACCTATTCCAGTTTGGATGATGATGACCATCATTCTCATCATCATTATGATTGTCTTTTGCTTCGAACGTTTGTTGTAAATGTATAACAAAGGGTCAGCCTGGAAATGAGCACATTTAAATGCACCAGAGTAGATAATCAAGCCACGACGATGGAAAAAGACATTAAAACCGTTTTTCCGGTTTTCTACAAGTCCAGTAATATCATTCTATATTATATGCCCTTGCTCTCTCTCTGGAGGAAATAGTATCCACTTGTGCACAAAATACATATAAAAAAAGAAAATCACAGCAGCATGCCAGCAGAACAACACATTCAGAGAAACACGAAGAAGAAGAAGAAGCCGCTCTGCTTGTCACACCAAGAACAACACCACCGACAACAAAACAAAAACGAGATTTTCTATTATGATAATATGCATAACTATGAAAATGAAATGATTATGTATTCATATTGCTGTAATCAACGCAAACGTGCATGCCACGAGATATTAAGCTTTCCACACAAAATTAGCAATGTTGACGTCCGCTGACACCAACAGTTAGAAAAACAAAGAACACTCTTACTCGCAGACCACTTACAAGGAACCACATCAAAAGATATCATGACATGAGACTCATGAGAGGCACGACAAAAAACTTTCAGATTAAAAAACTTTTTTTATATCCCGTTTTTTCTTCCTGTTTGCAAGATTACTTTACTTACAAGGTTCGCAGCAGGAGGGAAAGAACATTATTATTTTTTTCCAGTGAATGGTGAAAATTGTCGTCTCTTGCTCTTTCACATGAAATGTTATACTTATTGCCACTTATATTCTTTGTTTTGCTGGCTGACTGACGACGAGATGATGGTGATTAGTGATTAGCACCGAAGAAAGGACTCATATATTTTTATTTGTTTCGCCGTTTGCTTCTTCTTCTCAAGTCAGTATGAAAAATATGAAAAGAAGCACGTAAGAAAAAATTATTGTTTATAAGGCAGTTTCGTCAACACTCCACTCGGCACTCCAGCCGTGGTAGCAAGAGCACGCAGCAACGTTTTTTTCTTCTCTTCTTTGCATTATTATTGCAGGTGAGAGCGGATTTGAGACTTCATCAAAAAGCCAGCAACTAAAACCAACTAACCAATGACCATGATATTTCTCTATAGTAGAGCAGACCAAGTGACTTTTTTTCTCTCTAATACAAAGACTTACTCAACTAAACACACTCTTATGCATATACATACAATATTTTGGTATGTTCATCATACCGCATGAGACCATGCGAGTTCATGTAAGGTAAAGGTAAGTAGAAACAAAAAAAGGCCAGGAGCAAGAAATATAGCTAGAGTTAGAATTTAGAAGAGCAGCACAATGCTTCTTTCTGCTTTTAAGGCAGGTAGGTAGGTACCTATTCCTCACCACCACCGACCTAGCTAGTTATAAAAGAGTTTTTGAGTGCTTAATACATAAAACAATAGTAACAAATACACAAACAACCATTATTACTAACTCTGACGGTGGTGCTTCTATAAACTTGCATGCACCCACATAACAATTCATTAGCCTGCTGTATATCAGTGGATCGCACATTCACATAATATGTTGGAACATATATACCTGTTTTATTGTTTCGTAAATGGCATACGCAATGAAGAATGTATGTACAATGTTACAAGTTTCAAGTTAGTTGGAATTAGAGGTTTCGTTAGAAGAAGTGGAGTTATGCTTTTGTGTGTGTGTGCATGCATAAAATACTACTGGGTTATTACGCTATTATATACCACACTGTACGTGGTGAACGTACCCATTTCAATAAGTTTTTTCCAGTTAAAAACAAAGCAAAGGCACATGTATCAAGTATTCATGTATTCAATTCAAGGAGAAAAAAAAGTTGCTAGTTTGTGTTCGTAAAACAATAATAAGTGAGTGTGTGTATAAATGT
This sequence comes from Entomobrya corticalis, assembly GCA_034694325.1. Taxonomy (NCBI): domain Eukaryota; kingdom Metazoa; phylum Arthropoda; class Collembola; order Entomobryomorpha; family Entomobryidae; genus Entomobrya; species Entomobrya corticalis. Next base: position 1,041 of record JAQFYG010000560.1, on the reverse strand, counting down.
CTAGTTATCGACAGAGCTTTTTATAGTAGTTAGTTAGTAAAAAAGAATGGAATGGGAAAAGGGAATAATGTATACACATGTGCTTTGATTACTATTATGTATGATGTTGCATGCACATACCTTTATAAAATGTCCAGAGGAGCAGAAGAGAATTAGAAGAAGCATGAAAAATCATGAAAGTTTCAATCAAGTCGCTTCTCTTCAATTTTTTTAGGGGGCTTTGCTTCTGGCTGGACAATATAAGGTTATATAATAGCGGTTGGAAGTTGGAAGTGAAGAAGAAATAGAATGCAATTGTTCATGAAATAAAATGACGTAGGTATGCATGTAAGGTGATGGAAGTTATGGCTTCCAAGCTAGTGAAAAGGAACACACGCACAATTTTTAAAAAGGATTAAAATAGTAAAATCCCATTTTCAACAGCCGAAACCGAACACACCTATTCAATGCAGACAAACATCACAATATAATATACAGTTTAAGAGAACATTTTATGGAAGCGGCGATGATACTTTCTTATCATCACCATCAAACCAACCATCATCGATAAATCGGGGAGTGTCAATGTATGCAAGCAATGATATATCAGAACGGAAAAATTGAAAATGTGATGATGGTGCTGCTGAAATTATTATAAAAGTTAGTTAGTTTGAATGGGCTGGCCTCCTCAGTTATGCATTGCACACACACATAACACATCCCAGTGTTCATGTTCATTTATGATTTATATGAAAAATGGTTCATATAAGGTGCGTTATATATTTAAATGGATTTCCTCTACTAAACTTTTCTTTTTCCCATTTTGATACGTGAGATAATGTATATCGTGACATATACATGTATTCTACCTATGTGGGATTTGACTGGAGAAAATGCATTTCTCAGGTTGCATGCAAAATGCATTTTTCGGGCCGGTCGGCGGCTGGACTCTCTTAAAAAAGACGGCCATTGTACCCTCTCTTCCGTAGATAACAACTGTATATAAACGACAATTTTACAAGAAAAACTATGATGTTGTTGTTGAAAGGCTGATTTTAACAT